>DWAJ01002216.1:0-18460 GCA_018238005.1 Eurema mandarina
CTGGCCGGCGACATCCTGTGCGTGTGGCGGCGCGTGCCCGGCCCGCTCACCGACCCCGACATGGCCATGCCCGCGCCGCCGCCGCTCTCGCTGCGCGCCGCCAAGGAGCTCTGGATCTTCTGGTACGGCGAGGAGCCCGACCTCACCGGCCTCGTCGCGCCCGAGCTCATGGACAACCGTGAGTGACACCCTTTGTACTCGTAAACAGGCTTACCAGTAGGATTAGTTGTATCCGTATTATGACTTAGATCAAAACCATAATCTAAGATTTCGATTTTTTAATATAAAACATGACAAACAATAACTATCGCATAACAATATGCACTATCATGGTAGACATCTAAACTTATCGGCGCTAACGAGTCGTTGATAGTGTAGCACTCGGGCGTAGTATCGATAAACGCCCCAAGTTGATTACCGAAAGAGAAATACGGCTGGCTCCGCAAGTTGAACACGGATAATCCGTTCCTGCTCACAGCTTAATGGCTCAGTGTAACAGTTCGTCGAACAAAACTCCCGCTTGTTGTATCATCCGCGGCAATTAAGACAAAGATTAAAATCGCGATGACATTACGCGACAATGGAGCCCGGAACTCGAGAGGGCAATTAAGCCGAAAAATAAGATTGAACAGATCCTTTACAAATTAATTAGGACGTCATTAACGTAACAATGCTGCTCCTGCTTAGTAATTAATTATTTCATCTTACCGAGTGCGTGATAGTATTTATCAGCTTAAGGGTCTTAACGAAAGCCTGTAACGAAAGTCGAATCTGACAAAATGACAATCGCGTGTCGCACACGCTCTGAGCTCTCAACAATGCGAGTTTGAAGAAGTTTGGATATCAACAAGTTGTTGATATCTCGTTGTATATGGAAGAATAAAAATAATTTCTACGTTGGAAAAGAAAGTGAACGCTTGCCTGACAAGTTTCGCGAGTTCAAGTGTCTCAACCAAACTTTGAAAAGGTTCCTAGTTCCCGCCGCTCTCGGAGACTTTATCAAATTAACTGTGAAATTTTAATTTTGTTAATAGAGAGAAACTTACGCGTTGAGAAATAAGCTCGCGTAATTGGCGATAGACACGATAAGCCGATAGGTAGTAATTGTTTTCTCTTGCGACCTGAATACAGACGTGTAGTTTGTATGTGACGTTAGGTTATTCGGTGTAGGTTGCTTTAAGTTATAAATGATAAACTCGTGAAGTAAAGAGCGTGAAATATATAATTTTACTAGCGACCCGACTCGGCTTCGCTCGGATATATTATGATGTAAACTATCGTATCTTTTAAGTTGGATCAAACTGTACACGGTGTGCAAATTTAATTTAAAATCGGTTCAGTAGTTTAGGTACAAACAACGTGAAACTTAATTTATATATTATATGTATTAAAATGTTTAAACTTTAAACCCAGAAATTGGTCGGTTTCGGGCTATTAATACCAAGCCTTGATTTCCATTCTTTGTGTTTATTTAAATAATATCGCTTGAAGCACGGCATTGGAGTGCAAGTTCACCCGACTACGACCAGATCCCGAAATAGACTGTGACATAAATCTACATAAACGGTCGTATTTCGGTGCCGCCATTGTGCACCTCTTGTTTCCTTCAACCCGGCTCGAGTCTTTGTACCAAAAATACTTTTGTTACAAATACATGTATATAGATACGTTATTATATTTATAAACCCGAAGAGTTTGTTTGTTTATTTTAACCGCGCGCAACACTGGAGCCCGAATCGAGTAAAATTCCTTCTAAGTGATAAATTCATTAGAAGTGTATACGTTTTAGGCTTGAGTACTTGATTTTGAACACGAACAGCTGTAGGGTTGTTATAATGTCCTGTATAATCGCAATATCGTTTAAAATCTACCAAAATATTTGTGAATCGTCAAGTAGGCATCAAGTATCGTGTAACGCTACGTAATAACGTTGGTAATGACCGATATTTTGATAACGGTGTGTTCTATCTCGGCGGCGGCGGCGGCGCGGGCGGTGCACGAGGAAGTCGTAGCGGTGTTTGTGTTGCCACTTGCCGGTTGCGTAACATCGCACCTAGACGCGAAGTGGGCGGAACTGTGTTACGCGTGCGCGCTGCTAAGTGCTCGCAGATACGCGGTAAAGGGCAATATCGGAAAGATTGATTCCTTGCCGCCGCTGCTTTTTGTTTAAGCTCACCTATGTGTTTGGGTGAATGAAATGCTCCACGTTCGGTTGACCTTATTAACTTCAACTGTTTTATGGCGTATGAAAGGAACTTTACTGCGTAGAGTTTATAGACTATTCTTTGCCGTGTAGGTTTCTTCTAAGGTCAAATCTACTTTCGTGTTTATTTTATTAGTAAGATAGTAGGAAATGTTTCTATTATCAGTGTTTCGTTATTTCTGAACCGGTTGCTGTCCACTTGAGCAAATATATTTGTATGCGAGTATGAATGGGCAATCAAGACGACGTGTTTGGTCACCTCGTTTTAATTCTGTATACGAACTTGAGACAACTGAAGACATCTCATTTTGCATGTTACACGGCCGGCTCCCGCTAAATATAAAACCGTTATTGCGGTGATAAATCTCTCCCGGTCACCCACTTTTCGCTTATATGGCGAGACAGGGTGCGCAAGGACGCCATATCGACGCATTGTGATGGCCTCGCATTAGCATTCTGTTCGCCCTACCTATTATATAGGCACCAACAAACGGTAATCTAGTCAAATAATTTTGTTACGTTCAACCGTGACTTGCACTTTTACGCATCTTAATTCAGAGCTTCATTATGTGTACCGTAATGAATTATTTTAACGGCGTTATTTTCATTTAATTTTTTTTATTCAGATGCAAATATTTTCGATTATATATGATTCTTAATAAGCGTTACGACGTTGTAGTGCCCGTTTTATTATCTTTATGACCTACTCGCGCATTTTAAATTCAATGATAATTGGCTTGTGAAGTTGGACGGAAAATCGAATGCAAGCGATCGAAGGTCGCCGCCGGTTCAACTGCAAACGGAAATAATCGTACCTACGGCAATTTCCCGTCCGGTCGTAGCCACCAGCTCTGTCGACCCTCAACACTGCAACATTTATAATCCTATATATACCAGCTTCTATTTTATAGCCTTTACTCCCGACTACAATGCATTTCCCATTCACTCAACTGCTATACTGTCTTCGTATTGATTTATCATTCGATTGACCCTAATAGACATAGATCCCTTAGAAGTAGTCACGATATGGGGCGCAAATTGTTACCGGGGGTCACAGACGGGTGCTCGCCTTGTAGTAACAATTTGCGACGAATCTGTCCGACCGAGCCGTGTTCGTGTACGTGAGAATGTCCGCCTCATTCGCACCAGGGACGCGACAACGGATAAATCGGTTTACATCAGCCCCGGGCTACGTGAAGAATGACTCCTTTATTAAAGATTATTCTAGAAGATTCTGGAAGGTACGAGAAGTTTCTCGTAACACAGTTTGTATGCACGGACAACAATGGAGTGTATCGCACACTCATTGGAACGAATTATCTTTGTTACTCCATCTCGTTTACTCATTAATTCATGAAGCGGTGGTTAATGAATCATTTTATACACACGATCGACGATGCTCACGGTGTAGGTGATTGTCTATTTGTATGTAGTATATATACTATCGATGGGGCGTGTGATCGATGGATTTTGTATTTGGCTATGTTAAATGTTTAATATTATTTGATTAATGTAATATTAATTAAATAAAATAATTCTAAATTTAAAGGTCGTTATATATTCGTACAAAAATAAAAGTCTTTAAGACAAACAACCTTCCAAGGTAATATAATAACGCAAAGCTATACCATTTTTAATACTTAGTTTTAACTATATAACACGTCTGTCTATATTGCAAGCGAGTCAATACTAAACAATGCGCAGTAGACTACAGCTAATCCACCGAAAACAATGATCGGCTCAGCAGAGTACCTCTCTACCTAATATTTTTACACTCGACCAGTGCTCTTGTTAATAGTACAGTCGACTACGAATGTATATTAACACATTTAATATGACAGAGCATTTTGACACTTTAATACTTTATTGGTTGAATTTGTTTACTGTATTTTTAAAATTAACTGGCTGGCCTAACCTAACCTTACATATTTTTGCTCCATTAACCAAAAGCAAGTTGTTACGGATTTATGCGCGTTTTGTTTGTCCTCTTGCATCGATACTCATGTATAAGGATCTATTAATGTTAAGTTAATTCGTCATGTCAAATGTGTTAATATACATTTGTAATGGACTGTACATAGTTGTTATTGTACGGGCATAATCGTAATTGCTACAGTAGGCACTTGACTGACGGCTGTCGTCACTCTTATTCTTGTACATATTGTATCATTATCGTTTCAAACCTAAAGGGATAATAAGGTCGTTTTATTTAATTTTGTTTGAGTTAAAAGTTTGGTGTATATAGAGGTACACGTCAATTATATTTTTGTACTCATATTATAGAAAGTTAGTTTGTAGGTCTGCGATTTTATCACGTTTTGGGGACTATGGTTACGTTGTAAGTTTTATAATCTGTATTTTATAGTAAAGATGTAAAAAATCGCATTCAAGGCTAGATTATTTTTAGGATTCCTTATTAAGGAATCTGATTCTTCTCAAGTAGAACAATTTCTCAATTGCAAGAAGTATTAAAATTTACAAACAGAACTTAAGCAATTCAACTTTTAAATTTGAGCATGACCGCGTAACAATTAAGCGTTATATCTCGGCTCTGGCTGACGATGGGCGGGCGGGGAGGCAGGGCGCGCGCGGTGCCGCCGGTCGCTCCTGGCGCATAAACTTATTCATCGAGCACGCGATAACGATGCCGATAAGCTGTTTTCAAGCGAAACACCGCACCGCACCGCATCGCACACGGTGTGATAATTAGTTCACGTTAAACAGCTATTACATCAAAACTTGGAGATACTTTAAATAAGCGACCGCGGCTAATGCGCCGAGGTCTGAATCGCGCTTATATTTTTTCCAAAGTTAGCGTATATACAACTTCTTGACATAGAACCATTTGTCGAGGATCCTTCTTTTAGTTTAGAAGCTTACTCTCTTAATCTCCCTTTCCTCCTTATACATATTTTATGCAATTTTCATCTTCATAGAATAATATGTCATTTAACATCGTAGGTAGGTGGCATTCCTGTTAAGTGTCACTTATTAATTTAAAGGTCAATTTGGGTTCAGTGAATGACTCCAAGAGTTGTGCGTAGGTCGAATGCCAAAGTTACTGTTTTATTTGATACGAATAACTTGTAATTAGAAAGAATAATAGATTTCTGTGCTGAATGATTGAATACTGATACTTGAAAATATTTAGGCGTGAGTTTAAGTTGACTATTACAGCGTGGTATAGGTTGTGTAGTTAATGATTTTCATTACAGTTTTATGAAGGTATTAGAATATTCCATACCTTTATCAATAACCATCACAATCAACCATCGGTTATGCGTCTACGAGTCACCACAAAATTTGATGCGTGATCATAATCGTTTGCCCGCACCGCATAACGGCTGATGCTCCAAAAATATCGCGAACCGAAATCATAACTGCCGTATGTAATACACAAACATCGCGATAAATTAGGTGCGAAGTGGCGGAGAGATAGTAGGGGTCGATTCGTATTATTGCTAGTTTACGGTTGCGGTATTCTCGGTAAGGCACGGTTAAACGAACATATCTTATAACGTATGTCAAGTATCATTTAAGCGGAAGAGTAGTCGTAGTAGATATCTACATCTTGTATATATTTTCTCTGATTGGAGTAGGAAGGTAGCGTGTCGGTACTAATAGGCCCTTATCGGGTTCGCGCCGTTTTGCACCTAGTAATAATAACCGGCGCTCCAGTGATCGGGGTCTAATGGCGCTGGCACCGCGCGCTCGGGCCAGCCGCGCCGCTCGCTGATCGATACGCGCCGCCGGCCGCGACAACCCCTACCCAGTACCTGCGACCTGCACCTACACAATACAATCTTCGACACCCGCCGCTCTTGTATGGCCTCTCCACACTACGGCGAACACCGTATCGCTCGGCAGGCCGCCGGCATTAATTCAATTACGACACTGTTTTATATACCTGCTATTCGGTACCCAGTACACTTATAGGTACCCGGCTACGGAAAACACTTCTAACTTGTATATTGTTGGAACTAACTAATAATTTCATATAAATGATTGCATTAGATTACGCTCCTGACATATTTATCTCATCAAATCAGATATCAAGAGGCGTGAAGTTACCGTCATTACTTTTTTATTCTATCAGATGTAAATAGTATTAACCAATAACTAATTAATGAAGTTATAATGAAGGATTTCACTACGGACGGCAAATTGAAGTTTTGAGTTTGTGCCAAGATTGTTATTGAAGACTATCGAAACGTCAATCAGAAGGTTTTGTTATTAAATATTTTAATACATCTTGAAATAGTTATAGTCTAAGATAATACTACTTTTTATTTCAATACTCTGATTTTATTAATTATAATTAATATGTAAAAATGAGATAATATTATTATTATTATAATTTAGTGCATTCGAATTTTCGCTTCCTAAAATTGTAATAATGTGCAAATACCATATGTCAATGTCGGTAACAAACCGGAATACGTCTAGACGGTGTAACTCGGTCATAAGGAGTTAATTAGAAGATTAATGTTTGCAGATCTAGCTCGTGGGAGACAATGCTATTTGTGTATTTTAATTTCGCGATTAACCATCCCAAACTAAAGTTAGCGATGGACGATTCATTAAAAATATTAGGTGGTACTTCGCGACGTGTCTAGGTAACAGGTTCGACCCGTTCCGCCAGGCTTGCCCGCGGTCAGTGCGGCGCGCGACACCTGATCCTCGCTGCACATGTCCTCCGCAGCCGGTACGCGCCGCTCGCCACTCGTATACTAAATCATAATGTCTACATAAGTCCAGACGTACCGGGGGCCGGCTCGAGAGGCCCTCCGGTACGAATATCACTTGGCATTCCGTGACGAATTTCAGACAATCAAATTATGACCGCCCGTGGTGTTTTACTCAAATAAAACGATCGTTGCCATTTTTTCGAACGGCGTAGCTGCGATGCGACTGCAAATTAAACGTTTCGAATTCTCAGTATTCTCGAGAGCCGGCTCCGATTTAAATGGCTAAAGATGAATGTTGTTCGCGCGCATGTGCCTCTCACTCGCCCAAATTCTTATAAAAGGCCCCTTACCTAGCCGGCTGGCTGCGAATCAATCCCCTCTCATATTTTGAAACGTTAAGAAATGAGGCATTTACACCGTTATTACCAAATCGTTCTCCAATTTCACAGAATTTCGATCGGTTCCAAAGAGAAAACAATTCTTATAAACGTGTGAATATTGTAGTAGCCACGATTACCATAAAATAACGTCACAGAGTGTCCAGTGTTGAATGTTAGACTAGGTGAAATATTTAATGAGGGCCATTGGCGTACGCCTGCCGCCTGGGCTGCGCAGTCGTTGACCCACGCCCGCCGAGCTCGTCATGTCCAATCGTCCATGTTACACTACGCCCTCCGACGCCATAAGGTCCTAATTTAAACGAACTATCATTAGCCCGCACTGTGTACACGTTTGAAAGTTGTTTCTGCTCTACGGAAAACAACAATCCTTATTGGATTGTCGAAATAAGCGACGGCATCTACACCGCGATATATTCCAAACAACACGGCCCGTATATTTTATGTCCGTGAAGTAAGATCCGTATTTTATTAGCGTGCAGCGAGTTATCTAACGCAAACATTATCTCATGGCAGACAAACTGTTTGTGATGAGAGCAGATAACGTCTTCCGCTAAATACCATTTGTGTCGCCGTACAATGCTAGGCTAGTTTAGACGTCGCGTCGAGCGAGGGCAATAAAAATCGCTGTTTAAGATACACGTTGACAAATGATAAGTAGTTTGTTGCTTGTTTATGCCCGTTGTTACGATCGTCGAGATAAGCCACATGCAAATGGTACGAACCATTCGGAATTAATTGGTCGGTGCTATTGTAGCTATATATAATATATAATATATATGTAGGTACATAGAAGAAGAGAAAAATGTAAATGCGTAGCTTTAAATATGGTTGTGGTATTCGTAGTTGTCAGTGTAAATCAAGGGTGAAGACAAGCTGTTAGCTTATTAATTAGGTAGGGCCCGTGTGGGTTGAGTGCGCGCCCGCAAACCGCGCTATTATTGTGAGAATGTACTCGTGATTGAGCGTAAGGAACGCACGCATTCCATTCCCAACGGGTTACTAACTCACCGAGCTTATGCTCCGTAGCTCTATACTATATGTAAGCGTAGCAGTTCACTGTTCAGCCCTTGTGAATGTTAATGAATACTCTATGAGCACATAGAATTAATGTTCTTTTATACATGAATAATTAAATTATTTGGGTATTTTGAGTGTAAATAACTAAATAATAAATAATTAATATAAAAGTCCATATGATTATAGTACATTTTAAGTGTCCTCTTAAATGAATAATGTCTCGTGTGACGTTATATTTCTAATTCATTCATTCAGTTTATCCGTTCGCATTTATAATGCTCGATTCGTCAAACCCGGTCGGCCAGTTGTTTACTATTTCTTTCTCCATGACTAACAAAGCTCAAAACTACTTTAAAATTCAGCTAAAATATTCGAGTCGCAGACCGTGGGAAAGGTGTCGCCCTTGCTTGCGTCGGCGCAGACTGAGTCCCACTTAACGGTGCCAGCGGTAAGACGTTGCGCGTTGACTTTTGTAGCGTCGACGACGCGGACGGTAGTTCGATATTAATAATGGCAATTCTTTATTTGAATTTTAAATTTTCATAATTGTAACATACGGGACCTTTACAAAAGAACTTTTATTTGGATTTAGGTTTAAGTCGTCTTAATACTAGAATATTTGATACATAAATGTCATGAAAAGAAGATAAAATGGTTAATGAAATATTTTAGTTTCAAAATGTTTCGGAATGACGATGCTTTTGTTGTCGACTGTACATAAAACTAGTAGTTTCAATCAAATATAAATAACGGTTGTTATTCTAGATTTTCTTAAGTAATAATAATTATAAAAAGCACAAACTGATGTTATATCCCTATTCATAATTTTGGTGAAAGATAATTTCAAAGTAAAGTTGGTACAATGTTGTTTAATGTATTATACGCGATGAGTAGTAAGCTCAAGAATCAGATCATAGTAGTATGTAGGTAGATATTGCATAACTGTTAACGCCGCCAGTGTTGTCGTAAGCGATTCCCTAGCGCGAGGTTGTTGAACGGTAAGCGCGTTGTTCGGCGTTTTATTAATAAAAGCTCCTCGGTGACGTGTACCGGCCGATGGGCGATGGGCTATTTATTGATGCGCGTGCGCACCGATGGGCTATCGATCGCCGGCCATAGCTCCGATATTTACGGAAACTAACTCTTATGGAACGTATTTAGTCTACGTTGTTGTAACATCATACGCCTAGTTTTCCAATTATAGAGCATAGGGCGACATTTTCATCAATGCTAAAGTAAAGAAAAACATTTGTTAATTTTCTGGCACTGCACATGTAATTCCATGCATCGAGCGAGAGCACTGTTTAGAACTTTTGAGAGTTCTCGATGTAAAAATGAAGAAAGATGTAGTTAAAACATTCAACGTTAAGCATTATTCCGCATAATATAGAATAATGCTATAGTTGGAAAACTAGGATGTGCTATACCTAACCAAAGAAAACAAAATGTTAATGCCCAATGGTATAATGTGGGTCACATATAATGACATAATAAAAGTATAGTGGTAAATAATTTCACGACTGCGTAGCGGTACATCCTGTTACCATTAGCGACGATCGCGAACGACCACCGTACCGTTACCACCTTGATAGAGCGCTCCGCACTCTTGCTGTGCACTGTGCACTACTGTTGCTCGCTCGTGATTCGCGCTTGCCACTATCAATTGTAAAGCTTATTCTTATCTATCTAAATATCCAAAAGGAGAAACTGACTGACTGACTGACATATCAACGCACAGCCTAAACGGCTAAACGTTGGCACTTGAAATTTGGAAGGGACGTAGCTTAGGTACTCTAGAGGTGCACTAAGAAAGGAATCCCCGAAATTCTCATGGGAACGGGAATTAGGGGGAAAATCCTTTTGTATGAAAAATCCAAACCGCTTAAGTTTGACTCTTGAAATTTGCCATGCACAACAGGATATTGTACAGTTTATATGAAAGTCCACGCGGACGGAGTCGCGGGCGAGTTAAGTATAAAAAATAAAGTTTTAAGTGTGAGAATTTTTCTTTATCGAATAGCAATTCGTATACCGGTAGTAACTACCGGCAGCGAAGGCTTACTCGAATAAAAGAAGAGTTGACTCGAAAGTGGTTAAGATACTCGTGTTCACATAATGATTAGGTGCGGTGGAAACAAAGCGGAGGGTGGGTCGCTACTCGCGGCTCGCTACCCGCTAGCAGCTGCGTGACTCGGGCCGCGCAGATGGCCCGACCCATAGACCTATAACGCATAGACTGATAGCCCCTTAATAATATCGGTCCGCTGTAGGTGAAGCCAAAATTGTATGCATATAAGTGTAAAACGCACGTTCTAATACTCGATGACACGCACACAAGCCCACCGATAATGTTGCTGATATAGGAAATTTACCCTATAATTGTGGGAAAATTTAAATCTACGAAAAATATACGAATTTTTATACGATGCACTGCGGCGACGATATATGTAAGTAGACAGAATTGTCTACTTTGAAATGGCTTCGCTTTGCGTGCTCATATTGCGGTTCTAGTTGTTATTATTCTATGGCCCGACCTCGCCGGCCCACTGCCGCTCTAGCCTCCACACCGCACACGACACACGACGCACTACTTGACACACAACTATCCCGAAACACTAAAGCCATAAATCTTACGCGGCTGCCATCTGTCCCGTTCGCTCGCGCGTTACGTATGCGTATACTCGTTATCTGGTAAAAGCATTAGTTCGATTCTATAACTATATTTCTACAATTAATCATTCAAACAAAGCTGTGAAAAAGTAAACGACCTTCATGGTAAAGAAGATGCTTGTTTAATAGAGTTGATATAATAAAAATTGAGGCGGTAATAAAAAAGGCGTTAAGAAAGTAAGTTATCAACGGGGTAGTGTCGCGGCGGTCGGCGGCGCATCGCCCATCGGGTAGTTAGCGGGCGGTCGGTGACGTCGTGGAGCGACGCGCGCGTGACGTCACGTGCACGTGGGCGTGTGCGAGCGAGACGGCGAGCCGCCCGCCCGGAGGGACGGCCGCCGGCCCTCTGCGGAGGGCGCGCGCGAATTGACAGATTTCTACACGCTCGATACCATCTTGAATCGCATTACCCGCCCGCTTCTTCACCAACTCGACGAACACTCCACACTCTACTGTCTATAGTCTGTACCTACCCCGAAATTAACACCACTCTTGACATTCGGCGACAATGCTTACAAAGGGTTGCAGTGAATACAGATGGTTGATTGTACCTAAGTACAACAAAAATCTCCCCTAGCTCAGACAAAATATATACAATACCAATTATATTATATGTTTATATATTTACGTACCCTGAATGTAACTAGAAAAAAAATTAAAGTGTAACCAACCTTGGAAAATGAAAATTGTTAGCAACGAGTTGTAGCGAAACTATTGGGCGGTTTTCCAGTTTCGAAGACGGCGTGCGGTAGTTTGCGTCCGGTTTAGGCGGCGCGGGGGTAAACAAAGCGCGCGAAGATTGCGAGGCCGTTGGTGCGGCGACGTTGCCGCCCCGCCGCCACCTCCGTCCTCCACACAAGTATCTGTCACGCGCTGTTTACTAGTTTTCTCTATGCACGACTCTTATATCACTAAACAATCGGGAATCCTGGCCCTACGTGTAACACTTAAACACAAACAAAAGAAATAGGTGACTGCTTTAAATCTTATGTATGTATACGCAGTATTTTACATAATATATGGATCCAAAACACTGGCTACTCGTCCGCGATGTTATATTTACCGTCGACATTTAGCAAAAAGGTGTCTTCAACAGGTCGCCCCATAGGGGTATATGGGGTATGGGGTGGGACGAGCGAGCCCACCGTATGCTGCAGTGGGCGGATCTGGATGCTGGCGACGTAAATTGATGATTGATCTCGTATCGGCTACATGCAGAAAACTTTGAGAAGCTTTAATACTTCGTTGCTACATGTTGCTCATTGCGTTACAAAGGGCAAACTAAAAGTATAAGAATATGCCCATGATTTATAACAGCCTATTGATTCCTATTCGCTTCAATCTTGTCACATATTAACGCCTGGATCAGGAATCAAAGTAATTAAAGTCGAGTCAATAAATAGTAATCTAACTATCGAAACAGAAAGGAATATAATAAACTATAGGGCATATAACTGCAGACTAGGTATGTTACGATGTTCATACATGCACTGTATATGAAGGCAGTGGTTCGCACCAATGCAGCTACACTACACTGTAAAGTGTAGGACGTAGGTACTAGGTACACTTTACATGCCTCGCACACTCGCCGTGATGTTAGTTACGACTCGCTCATAGGATTCTACTCACGTCGGCTGAAGGTCTGATGGTATGAGTTACGTTACTAGTAAAGCAACGTTTTTTTTAAGATTTTTTTGTCCACGCTTAAACGTATATCAAGATGCAGAGGTTGGTTGGTTGTCTAACTATAAGGCAGATTCTTAAAATCCTTTTAGTGTAGAACAAAGCCTACATATTATATTTAAAATATCAAACATTACGGTAAAGTACTTGAACAGCACTAAAGAAATAATTCGATGAAAAGTGTCCTAAAACAGAGGAAGAGTGTTTTAAATGTTATCGTCTTGATTGTCCAGATTAAAAATTGTACGCTTTTCGGACAAAAGCATGACAAAGTGCTCTACGAAAGTTTTAATCTTTCTGTTTGAAATTAAAATCCCCAATTTGCGAGCAACATTAAAAACTTTGTTGGCGGTTTAATTTTATAACGGGCATTATACAATCCTCATAAATGCTGAATATCGATTATGACACGAGCGCTCAAACTATAAATCAAAAACTTGTAAAAGTGAAATTACGTACGCTCAGTAAGTACTAATATATTTGTTGGAGTGCGGGGCAGTAAGCTTTACGATCGTACGGTGTTTATAACCGGTGGTAAACACTAAACAGTTAAGCCGTGGTGATAATTATCGGGTTGGTAGCGGGCGGCGCGGCGGCGCGCATCCGACCCGCTATCGATCCAGCGCGAGTGGTGCCAAGTGCCCACCGCCACAGCACCTCGACAAATATGCGACCTTGAACCTTCATTATTGCATTATCACCTATGCAACAGTAAGAGCCTCATCACGCGACCGCAATGGTCTCATCAAAATTAAAACAAGCGCCGATTTTACCGCACTTAAAAATGTATATTCTATAAGATAATAAGATGGCTATGTTTATAAGGTTGGTAGTTTGAGGGTCAGTCGGTAGATCTGGGTCAATTGTTGCGAGATCGTTGGAAAGTTCCGGCGATTCCGGATCAATAGCAAAACTGTTGGTGTTATCGCGATGGCACCGCGGCGGAGCTTGTCGAGTCGTGACTGGCTCTGCTACGCGTCGCCGCTGGACCCGCGGAGTACGGTAATCGAACCGTTGCCAGTTTTAATGGCCTTGGGAGCGTTGGGGAGCGGATAGGCCGATGCTGTAATTATTGCAGTACTAGAACCTCGAGTATCGAGTAGGATACAAGATACACGATACATTCCGCGTCTTAGAACCAGTTCTCAGTATGTCCCTCGACGCAGCGGTAATACTCGTTATTTACGTGCGTAAGAGAATTATATGGCAGAAAATATTTTATATATGAAGGTACTTTGTTGGAAGGTTATAACTATCTAGATGCAGAAGATAAGCGTTGTTTATAACTTTAAAATCTAGATAAAGTTTGCTCTTTAAATTATTATATTATTTTTTTAAATTTCCATCAGTTAACATCTTTTCGAAGACCTTTAAGACGAGGTTTAACATCTGGAAATAGAATCGTTTTGACCTCTTAAGCATCGTATATAGGTAGGTACCTAAATAAATAGCTGACATTGGCGCGTGTACAATTCCATTGAGTTTGATTCGATTTGCTATCTGTGTCAACACATATGAGATACATAGTGGAAAAACTAGTCGAGTCGCGAGATGGCGCGCACCTGGAGCGCGAATGTCAAGGCTATGCGCTTGGAGTTGGAACCGCTCCAGCTGCGCGCGCGCACCATTAGATGCGATGCTTTGTTGCTCTTCTCGTCGTGTAAGCGGAAATAAAAGTTCATAAATGTACTAACGTACAATACATAATACACGTAGGTTAAAATAAGTATCTACAAAGGTGCGCGTATCACCCCCGCGTACTATAAATATTAAAGGAATTTTAAAATAAGTCAATACAAATTTCATTGGTCGTTGTTGTTGATAATTATGTTATTCAATAGAAAAAAAGCTGTAGTACCAGAGCAATAAAACCACTGATTTATTTATTTATCGTACCATCAATTAACCATTGTATACTTATTAAATTAAACAAACCAGCATCGGTCATAAAAAATATTCCCTCGATTACACCCGTATTACGATATAATAAGGTGTAAAATTCAATGTCAATTAAAATGCTAGCGGGCGCGAACGTTCGCATGTGTGTCGCGCGCGCGGGTCGCGACAACGGACAAACACAAGCACGTGCGCCGCGATCGTTGCGTGACGTCACAGGGGTCGCCCCCGCGCCGCGCCGCCCCGCCCCCAGGAGCGAGTGCGAGCGGGACGGCGCACGTCGCCCGCTGCCCGACAGGCGCGGCGCGGCAACGTCGCACCACTCGTTTGTTTTCGCATGTAACGCTAGTGATAGGCCGGCTTGTCTTCCGATTGCGATTCGAGAATGCAATAGCAGCGTAATTATCTCGAGCGATCCTTAACACTGCAACGCGACAACGCGCCTGCTATCGCGCCGCGGACGACGATCTGACAACATTGTATAATAAATACAATTTAATCCAATTTTCAGATTTTGAAATTAATGTAATCCGAATGTATTTTGCTGGATAGCCAAGAAATTAATGATGATATGATAGTTTTTGAAATTATTTATCCTACATTAATTATACAGTAAGACTTTAACTAAGCGTTGGTTCATTATGATAAACATGTTAGGCGTAGGTTTAGTTTTATTTTAGAGTTAGTATTATCAATCGCATGAAGAACATAAAGAAAAAGATGAATATGATTTTACAATGAAATTACATCTAAGTTATTTTTTAATATGTCACTAATATTTTTTAAATCTATTTTTTATTATTTCAAGTTATTATAATCATTAAATAATACATAATAGTAATAATAGTATATTTTCCTTCCGCAGAGGGCGATCAAGGCTCGTGGGAGAGCGGGCTGTCGTACGAGTGTCGATCTCTGCTCTTCAAAGCGCTGCATAATCTTATCGAAAGGTAATTACCATGTTCACAATATTTATTGTAATATGTATAGGTCAAATATTTTTTTATCATACTTAAAAAAACGAAAGCTTTTACGATATTTAAATTGAATCGATACTAATTTAATTATGTTATGAATATTATCAGCTTAGCGATAACAACGTTAAAATTATAGGGAATTACTTAAATGACTGTCGCATTTCGTTTTAATGATCCCAATGATCGTCGGTTATTAGTTGGATAGCGATCTGTAATCGTTCACTCATTGATTGTTGCGTACACTGCGTTGCGTTCGCACCTGGCGGGGGGCGGGTGACGGTGCGCGTTGCGCGGGCGCATCGGACCGCCTCATTGTTGCGAAGGTCGTTGCATCGTTCTAAGCGCACTGCCACTCTTTTTGCTCAGCGCTAAACATCGATACAAAAGCGAAAGTTTCCGCCGCTCCTCTCATGAATTATGATTGATGACCACCCGTTTAGCATAACATAACACGTTTGTAAAATATCTAACGCGATCGGCCCGTTTCAATAAGTCGACGATCGTCCGGCGCGCGTTCAATTTACGAGCAGTCAAGGTCATCGCTTGTAGGCTGCTCGCACACCGCACAGTGCACACCGCACACGACACCCGGTAGGCACACTACAATATAATGTGTCTCGCCGTAAGTAGTTGGAGCGGTTTCGGTCGCATCTCCCGGTCGCCGTGGAATCCGTGATATGAACGAAATCCAGACGAGTCGTTGACCCCGCCAGCGGCACGTCAAAGTAACAATGCGTCGGGACGGCATCGCGACCATTTTACAATACGTGCTGTAATGAAGGGATACGAACCCGACTTTTTTACAATTTAATCGATATTTTTAGTGGCACTTATGTCGCCGCCCCGACCGCCCATCGGTCTATATCAGAGGAGAAATTTTGGATGTAATCGTTTGATCGTCTCGACATCGCCACCGCCGTTTAAAAGCCGTTTGTTCTCGAACGCGACTTGTGTTATGCTTTTTATTGCTTGTTATCGTGTAATATAATTAATGATCACGTTCGTTTTATAGTTGTTTTCTGCTCGTAAGGAAGTTAGTCGAACGCGCTCACTGTGGAATGGATGCTCGTTCAGCACGCATAATTTATAGCTACGTCACGATGCATCATTGTGCAGCTAATCATTCGGTTTCACTGTTAAGTAGGCAGCAATTAAACTCGTCGCAGACAAAGAAATTCGCCACGGCCGCATATCGATCGGTGTACGCAATCGCATAATTCTATACCGAGTTACATTACGACATTGCCTCGGTAGGTACCTAGTACCTATATGCATACATGTAAATCGTTATTACGACGAAGAGTAGGTACAATAGAACTACGGAGGCCGCCAATGACATTGATTTGCTAATTTGTATTATCTTTATCTAAAGTATTGACGTACTAGATATTTGTATGACAACGATTTAGCAATTGTCGTTATCTGTCCGCGCTGTACGTGTTTATTTATAATAAAGACTTGTGAAGTTGCGATAATTTTTATCGTTCCATATCAAATATCATGTTTTGAAACAATAATAAGTGCCTGACTTATTTAAATCGCATTTTAACAAGGCCGATTTGTTTGTATAAGAATTCCTTTATTTTTGTACTTCCATAAAAAAATTAAACTTGTATTTGGACTTGAAATAGGTCATATATTTTCGATTTATTTAAATCAAATATGTTTGTTCCTTCGTACAGACGTCGTATTTATCTACTGTATTTTTTATTCTAATAATAGTGACTCAGATGGTAGTCGATTTACTTTTATTTTTTATGTATAAAAAATACTGCTTTGCTTCATATACACCCAGTATATATTTACTAACATAAAGAGAAAAGATTTTTTGATATTTAATAAGCACCGTAGTGACTGGACCAATTTACAAAAAAAAAAATCAATCGGCTATCCTTTTCTATCTCCGGCTGATATAATGTAGATAACACAGACAAAAGTCTTGCTAATATAACATTGCTAATATAATAAACACAAACTTATACAAATTGTTTCTTTCCAGATGCCTGCTGTCGCGCGACTTTGTTCGTCTCGGCAAGTGGTTCGTGCAGCCCTACGATGGCGACGAAGAAGACGTTGGCAAGAGGTAACTAGTAAATAAGTACTAAATAGAAGTAAATAATTATGAAGACCGCGAGGTGCAGCGGTATTACAACTGCCTTCTGCGCCAAGGGTCGTGGGTTCGATACTGGTGGTCTGAATGTTGCTATGTATTATTATATCGTATGTATGTATTTAGAAAAGTAATGTGAGTATATATAATTAATCTAATTATCTGTTATCTAGTTTCCATAATACAAGCTTTGCTTAACGTGGAACTAGATGGCGCTGTGTTAAAAAAATTATTGATAAAATATTTTTTTAACGAAAGGTAAAATCTAATAAGAATACCAAGAATAGCCTTATAGTATAAAAACATATGGTAAAATATCATCATCATACTATGGAAGAAACATTTGAGGCAATTGCATTATTGCATTGTTTTCATAAGCACACATGTGCCACTTCCTATATTAACATGGAGATATCTGTGTTGCACTCGTTGAGACAAAAGAGTGAGACTTCGTTCCTCTTCATACATTTTATTGTATCTTACTTGTATTTACTTACTTTTAGTTGAATTAAATATAATATCTTAACTTAAAATTATGTATTGTCTAATTATTATATAACTTATGTATCTCTCTACTTCTTATTTTATCCTATACATAATGGCCATAGGGCCGCCATTTACATGTGGAGTCTTTATTCTTTTGTATTTTTCTCTTTGAATATGTTTATGTTATATATATATATATGTAATAAAAAAAAGAATTTGTATGTATTAAATTGGATTTTATTAAATTTTTGTATATGATGATGTTGGGTTATAAATTAATGTGTGTGTGTGTGTTGTGTTGCGCAGCAGCCCGTGGCACCTGTCGTTCT
>DWAJ01002217.1:0-18457 GCA_018238005.1 Eurema mandarina
GTGTAGTGCCTAAATCATACGCGCAAATGAACGTTTGTTAAGGATTTCGAGTACATAGTATTGTGTAATGTTGTGAGAGGTTTAAGGATGTCACGATTGTGTCACTGTTGATTTGAAAACTAAGAGTTAATGAACTCTTACCAGTATACCCAGTAATATTTCGTATAAATCATTACATTTGAGTATGTATATATCATCTTGTTCAAATGGGAGAAGCCACTGGCTCCTGAAATACAGTTTAACACTAGTAGTTCGGGAGCCTATGGGTTCATAGGTATTTAATATTACTCAAATAAAGAAGTATTACTATTATTTATTATTATTAGGTACGGAATTAAGCACGAAAATTGACTTCATGAGATTTGGCTATGTCATTATTTTCCGTAATAATTAAAGTATACAAAGAGATACATTTAATATTAAACAAACTAAAATAGCTAAATATAAACTTTACACCTGTTAGAACCTTATAAATATTTATATGAAGATAACAGCGATATTGTAACAGCAGACAGAATCAAGGAACTAAAAACTAATGATGTCATTAGCAAGTTTAAGGGGGAAAACGAGGTCATTTGTTTACAAGGTTTAGTCCGTACATATTTAATTTTCTGGTACATAATTTATTACTTTTCCAAGAATAGCCTCAATTGTCTGCCCAAGCCTTTTATAAGAATACCTGCAGACATTTTATTTTATCACATTAAAGAAAAAATGTCTACGACAAGATTTCTAGTCGGAGTTAAGTAAAATAAATGAATTTTTTTTACTTACATACTTTATTCGTTGTGGCTACTATAAAATTTCATACAAATAATTGCATACTAAATAATTTAAGACTTTATACAAATAATTTGAAAGAAGTAGTACTTTATCGGGTGTTTTTAGTAGCCGTGTTCGATTATTTTCATTGCTATCATAGCAATTTATAATATGAGTAATGTTACGTATTTTTAAGTTTATTTATTTTAATAAGACTTAATATAGTTAAAAGCAACTTAGCATAAATAAAATCTGCTATAATTATTCTGACTGTAACAAACTGTCTGTTGACCATCTTAATTTTCCATCTAAGTTTTTAATGTACTTTGTTTTACTGTATCATTCTACTTTTCTTATCGTTGCACGTGTGATAAGAGAACAGTAACGGTATTTTTATGTGTCAAGCTTATAATTTACAAACATATTGTTTCATTCATATTATGATCAAAAATAATGCTAGAAGTAAAGTTTAGTCCAAAAACTGTAAGATAAATCTAAGTATGAAAGTGCAGTGCAGTTTTTTATTACATCGTGATCAGACAAACAGATGTTTGTTAGATAAGTAGATTTTAGGGTGACTTGTTTTGGATATTGACGGCCAAATACTCATACGCAAATTAAATTTAAGCACGCCTTAAGTCTCGTAATTTTTAAAGATTGTATGGCGAACTGTGAAATCGGACCGGTTTAAGTTGTACTTAAATTTAAATTGCGTTTCAGTATTCCGGCATTATACCGTCACACGAAATTATGTATTTTTTAATCAGTCTATTTTTTCGAATTATCATACCGTTAATATTAGGTATAACTTATAAGCAGAAACTTTTAGCTTTTATTGTTAAAATAGGTACTATTTATGAATGTGAACAAAAAGCAGGTACATTCCGTTTATTGATTGGAGGCGATTGATCGGAGTTATGCCTACAAACGTTATACCCGGCAGACCGTGAAAATGACAAAGTGCAACGTTTAATGGCCAATTTTCGAGTCCGTTACGCGAGGTCTATGGAAAATACATTTTTTATTAATATTATTAGTAGTTTCTTTTCTATTAAAAACTAATTATGACCTGCTATTTCCAATGCGATAATCCTGATCTCGTATTTTTTTCTACACAACTCATGTTTAGAAAAAAATACAGGATCAAAAATAAATGAAACGTTAAATTTGAGAAGTTATGCGCGTCCATGCACACAAGCATACACTTCCGAGATTAAATTTAATTTATTCAATCCTAGTAACACTATCACTGTATATTATAATGCAAAGTCGCCATCCGCTGTCAGTATGTGTAATTAGATCTTTTAATCAACGTAAGAGATTCTAATGGAGATTTTTTAATATATAAAGTGGTTCTAGAGAAACGATTATATGACTACCTATAATATATATAAGTGCGAAGAACCCACGCAACCCAAGCAATCCACCTTGCTTGTGACAGATATTCTAGTCGCAACCAACAGAACTAGACTCACAATATTTACTACAAACTAAGAAAAATATTGCACAGGTGCGAATGAAAAACCAAACGGACAAGTGTTTCTTTAACTGGAACAAGGACTTGCCTACTTGATTGACTTTTAATCACAACAGCTGTTAGGCAGAGACATAAATTACTTTAGTATATTAATTGATTCGTTACTACATGCTCTATCTACCTATAAATATAAAAGGAGAAACTGACTGACTAACTGACTGACTGACTGACTGACAGACATATCAACGCACAGCCTAAACGGCTAAACGTAGGTACTTGGAATTTGGAAGGGACGTAGCTTAGGTAGCGTAGAGGTACACTAAGAAAGGAATTCCAGAAATTCCTCCGAAAACGGGAACTACGCGGGTAAAACCGCGGGGAAAAACTGCTAGCTATCTATAAGAAGTTATCATGACACATTCAGTACGGTACATATAGACTATAATGAAAGATAAAAAACCATTTATATTAAAGAAAAGGAAATGGGAGGTTTAATTAAAATGTATATATGGAGCTTGAATTTGTAATTGCTAGGCACCTGGTATGCAAATATGAGCCGTTGGATTCACTGATTAAAATAGCACAATAGGTTTCATTACCCACACCAGCCTTCCTACGGAATAACTTATTTTCCTTTTAAACTATTTTATATTGTATTCGGTTATTATTCTAAAGATATAAAACGACGTAAAATTATATTTTACGTATTTATATTGTACGTGTTATAATTTTAAATAATAAAAACTTTTGTACACAAAGAAAGTCATTTATAGAACAACTTTTTTTGTTAATTAACTTTTGATTTTAATCTTTTTTGGTAGGCCCGTTTTATAGCTACATTAATTTTGTCTTTTTCTTATGTATGTTAGTCATTAATTTGGTCACAGATAACGTTACGGTTAGTGCTAGATAAAAAAGTGATGATATAGATGTTTGATGGAAGTTCCTTCTTCTTTAAATAAACATAGTTTTAATTGAAATGAACAATTAAATACAAAAACCATTGTACCGATTTCTTATCGTTATTCTAGTTATATTTAGATATTTTGTAAAAATAGGAAATAATTATATGTCAATTTTTTCATCATTAGAAAAAAATATTTATAATCTTAAAGCTTAATTTACAAAAAATATTTATCTTCATACTCCAACGGCCATTTTTATTAATATGTTGATAACGATATCTTAAATTTCCATGAACTTTCGGTTTGAGACGGTTAAAAAATTGTTGACATTGAAATTTAAATCTTTCCTATTGCTAAGCAAATTCCGTAGTTCATATCTTATGCAGAAATGTTTGCGTGGGATCCATCCTTTTATTATGCGTTATGACATCATTAGTATTTCACCTTGAAGTATTGAATGATCATGTGAAAGCATATTGGCTGACATATTAAATCCATACTAATATTATAAATGCGAAAGTAACTCTGTCTGTCTGTCTTTCCATCACGCTAAAATTACTGAACCGATTATAACGAAATTTGGTACACAAAGGGTCTAGAGCCTGAGAAAGAACATAGGCTACTTTTTAACTAGAAAAAAGGGTTAAAAAGGGGGGAAGGGAGGGTCAAAGATTATATGAAAGTCCACGCGGACGGAGTCGCGGGCAGTAGCTAGTTCTAAATAAAAAAGTAAGTCGCTAACAACCAACCAAGAATAACTCTTTTAATTTAGTTACATAATGCTTTACGAAAGTAATTTCGCTACAAATTTCAAATTAATCGCCATAATGTCAGTTCCATTGTTTTGCCGAATACAAAATACAATAGTTCTATAATAACGTGGCTTGCAACATTTTACTTAATAGCGATTAGACACGTATTCTGGTAGCAAGTGTTTATTATTAAATCGCGTAAACGTATTTCTAACAATGTAACGAGTTCCACTGACTAGAAGGTAATTTTATATACTAAGTTTTAGTTATCATTCATTGATCCAAAATGGCAAACATTAGGTACTTAAAAACACTTGACTGACTAAGCACTAAGTAATAAGATAAAGTAAAACACACCAACAAAAATACCATGTCTTATTGGCGTTTAAAAATCCTTTAATCAAGTTATGACTAACCATGTCACCATACCGATTTAATATGCTAGTATGGAATTTATCCTCTTAATTAGCCTCACGTTTCACCGACACATGATCTATTGGAAATCCCAGATAACTAGCAAGGTATTATACATGGTACGAAATATTTTTTCTATTCATTTAATGTTAAAAGCAAATTTGTGTGACAACACTGAAAAGAACTATAGTTAAGTAGAACAAATGAAAATTGTTGTTATATTAATTTCACCGCTGAAAACTTATAATGCATCTTTCAATAAACATTTATAATCTGCTTTTCTCATATCTGAAGCATTTGATATTTTCCATTCATTCATTCATTCATACCTACATATTTACAGGCGTGAAACCTCTGTATTTATTTCATGTGTGCAGTGCACCTTGGGAACGGAATACTGTCACACTCAATAGGAAAATATAAATTTAAAAATTTTAATGTCAAACTAAAGCATTTCTAATCTCTACGATGTTTATAAGCAACGAAAATTCTAATACAATATTGATTAGGATGTAAACTCGAATGCATGACTCAGAGTACCTAAGATATGTCACGTAGCTTTCACTATTGATTTGATTGTATCTGTATAAAACTACCTTTAAGATCCGCGATTCGTTACCGAGCTGATTGTCCATGGTGTGTCGTATGACATACATGCTATATCTTAACCACGATCGCGGTTTCACGACACGATCGTTCTAGAATTGCTATTATTATGATTAGCGTTAGGATATTATATTTCAATGTTTGTATTCAGACCCTTTAAGATACTAATATTAGATTTAAGCCGAGAAATAAAAACATATAAACGTCAAAAACACTATTATTGTAAGTTTTTACAATGTTAACCACCTATTGTGACAATAATATAATGCCTACTTGGTAAACATGACCGTTTTGAAAATATGTGTAAATCTCATTGACCATTGTAAAAATGAAACTTGATGGTAACCCCAATCCTTTGACAATAACTTTCCTCTCTCACGATCAAATGTTTCGCACCTATGAAAGGCTCACGCGCGTTGATTAAGATATTATCATCATCATAATACATTCGTCAGGCAGACTGCTACTACGAGTGCCGAGTTTAAAATACTAAATTTCTATTTCAGTCCACTAATTCAACTAAAAATTAAACGATATGATGTTGAAACAAAACAGTTAGAGAAACTACAATTCATAGTTGATACATTGTTTTGAACTCGTCTTTATAATGTTTAGTTTTACAGCGAAACGTCTTGTAACACAATAAAAAAGCTATTCAGTAAACGAGGTCTCGTCAAGAAATTGTCACAGATAGTTAAATACTTTTTTAAATTAGACTCCAACCGTGAAATGATTTCTTTAAATGCGTAGTAGAAAATAATAACCTACTTCGAAATTGTCATACGTATACATATCTTTCTGGGCTATCGTGAGTTATAATCACTTTAGCCGGTATTGCGCTAGTTAATAAATTGATTAAGCCCGTATTTGACCAAGTTTTGATGTCTGATTGCGTAATGCCGCGACTGTGCCAAAAATAAGGACTGCAAGAAGCTGCCAAGTCGACACAATGCAGTTTGAATGAAGCTTGAAATATTGCGTCCTTGATATAGTTTCGTTTAGCTGAAGGACGCATATTTACTGCAATTGGAAGCTGGCCATGACTTATTGGATATTTTATTGGTTTCGCGGATCATAAGTACATCTAGATTAGAGAAATTGTCATTTACCTACATTTAGCTGGTTGGATAACATTTTAATGGTGATAGAATTTCATAAGATAATAAATAAAGTTCCTTAATTTATATTCATGAGGCTAAAAAAATACATTATAGACAGCATGATTATGTATGCCTAATGCTACTAATGACTGACTCTGAAAGATAAATTTAACAAATCGTGACAACAATTTTGATTCGTTGTAAAACTGTCTTAGTTTTACAAGCTTTTATATTTATTTATGACTTACAAATGGACATCTTTAAACTTTCTTGCTAGGCTCTACTTACAAACATCTTCAATCTATTAGAATCATACGATGATTAACCGCTTATTAACGATTGCTAACAGCTACAGATTTGCCTGAACATTGATTTCAAAAGTACGATGCACTCGGAAACAGCACTCTTAAAGCACTTACGAAGGCAATTCATCCTGCATCCGCGTTTGTAGGCAAAACGGAAATTTTCAGAAGCACACTTTGGTATAGGATATTCAGCTTTACTGAAATGTGCTGTGAAACCAAACTATGAAAGGACATTAAGGTCTTTGTATTTCGTATTTAATTGAGTTAATGATACGAAATTTTAAATCCTAACCAAGCCAAAATTCTTGCATCATTTCACGTTTACGTTTGTTAGTATTTCAAAATGCTTAAGAATTTACTTCCTTGGTCTAACACGGTATAATCTTATCTTTGTCGAGTAAGATCTTTGTCCACAAACAACCATGTTTAAGGACAAACACAAGAGTAACTGCACTTTAAAGATGAAGAAATTGTTTTGGTGCACAGGTTTCTATCGTAATGCTTGAATACAAAGCAATAGAAGTTTTTTAGGGAATCTTAATTTCTTAACTAAATACACACGTGCCAACTGCCAATAACTGACAGTTGCAGAAGAGCCCGCAAGAGCACTCCATCACATAGCGTATCCCGCATCGAAAACTATGGTTTTTTTTATATTGCTTTCCCTAAGATTGTAGGTATGATTGAGAATTTTATCGGGAAAAAATCACGTACTAATTGATTATTTAAATCTTTCGACATTATTTATATTCTGCATTCATATTCTGCCTTGTACCTACTTTATTTTTACCTGTTCACATATATGTTTTACAAATATATACATAAACAAAAATGTGTTTCAAATCAGTCAAATATTCCTCAATTTCGTATTTAGCGTTCACGCAATAACGGTTTAATGAAATCTGATACTTATTCCATAATGCCGGCTTTAGAGGCCTTAAGCCAAGCGACTTGTCCAGGGACGATATTGAATAATTACGTCCGGGCTAGATTTATTTTGACCTATCTTTGTCTTGTAACTTTTGTTTAAAACTGATTGCATTTTATTCCACAACCAGGAGAGGCTTCGCATTCCAAAGATCCTTTCACGCGCAACGCGGTAAATGTCAAATAGCGGATTGCTTTTGCATCATTCAGTACCAATATGAAATACAATTTCGTAGTACATAAACCGGTTCACGATGAAGGTTTAGAAACCATCGTACCTACGTGTTAATGTATGGTGTGCCACTTAAAACCAGCTTCAAAAGTTATATATTACGAAGTAACGATTGTATTTACTTTAAATATTTTAAGGGTATTCGATAAAATGCTTATAGGTTCATATTTTCACTACGACATTACTATCTATTTTTAGTTTATTTACTCGTAGTGTCCACCGAACCAAAGTTAATAAAAAAACACTCGTAATAATGACGATATAACTTTGTCGTGTATAGGTTTAAAACACTTTTTCTTATTCACACTTTAATTCAAATTTAACTTATATTTTACTCTCTTAATAAATAAGTTGAATAAACGAATTTATTATTTTTTTATCTCCACGATTTTATAAATCAATTCAGTAATAATATATCCAACTCATAAGCTAACAAAGTGCAATATGCACAGTCGCAGATACAATATTGTATCGATTATTTACTATGGGTTCCTACATTTAGTCTCACGTTTTTCTTATAATTATTAATAGAACAATAAACCGACTATGTTAGGAATGCAGCATTATGCGAGTTTCGAGCTTAACGATATAATTAGAACCTATACTCAATCAACCATTTACCTAATTATTATACTTTTAAATTCGTGTCCTTTCTTATTTTTTGTGATAAATTGAACAGTTAATTATCAAGCGATGCTAAGAACGTTGCTCCCGTGATGAAAAGATACAACAAGTTTCAAGAAAGATTTGAGACGAGGTGTCTCAATGGAAAGACAAAAGGCATCGAGCACAATGCAACAAGTGCTTTTTAAACAGGCCTACACACGGCGTTCCTCATTCACTGTCCGTCACAAATATAAATACAAAAACTCCCTAACAAAAAGGTCCGACAACTACCTGCTTTTAACGAAGCTACACAACGTCCGAATTCCGTAATGTCGATGACACATCGCCCCCGCATTACAATATAACCAGATTTTTTGAATCGCTTTAAGATCTATTAGAAAAATGACTCATATTGGAAATTTAATAATATATACGGGAGACTAAAGTGATTGTGTGACTAAAGTAATAATTCTAACCATTATTCAGGGACATGATCGCGATTTGTTTATTTGTTAATTATTATTAATGCTTGGTAAGCAACTGTAATGCCATGACAACTAATTAAACAAGATATTTAATCATAAATATATAAATCAAACGCTGTCGCTTTATTTAATAGCGATCACGTGGGAACATATTAAAAAGAAACGTAAACAATTAGAAGATTTCAAAAATTGTGTTAACGGGGTTTGAGGGCTCGTAAACCAAAAATATAAACACATTTAAATACACCTGTTGTACTATCCGTTCACCTGGCCCTCACAATCTGAGTTCTGACACTAGTCTGGCGTGCCCAAACCGATGTTTATCTAATAAACGTTAAACACAAATATTTAATATCTTCGTGCGGCACGTGAGATCACATAAAACTTAAATGTTTCCTTACATTAAAAATAATAAGAAACGTCGTTAAGGGACAGATTTCGATGTATAATTTTGAAAACTATACTTAATTACAGTTAAGAGTGTAAACTAGTCGAGTGGCTGTCTAGTAAATATCCGGTTTCTCGTACCTTATTCGCTGATGGTAAATCCTGTGTTGCTGCCCTGCTCATTTAATTTAAATCCTGCTGCACGAACTCGATCCAAATCACAAATACACATTTACACAAAACACGAAACTTTTGACAATTTTAAATAAATGTACATAATTTGTCTAATTTAATTTTACTATTTAACTAAACGACTAAACGAGTCTTTCTACGTTATTGCTATTTTTTATAACTTTTAATTAGTGTCAGTCAAAAAGTTTTCTTTTTATTTTATTTTTGGTTAGAAAGTAATTTAATGCAAGAAACTATCGCTTTATAAGCGCAAACGACCGTTCGCCGTTGACTCATGACTGCTCGTCACTGCTGTAGTAGTACCCACAACAACTACGATGAGCGTGCCAACGTGAGTGGGAGGAGTAAAAGCGAAAATGATATACACTTTTACCTAAGCTAGAGCGGGACAGGATACCCACGATCACTAGTGCACGAGGTAGGTCTATAATGCAGCTAATATAAAGTGTCTTGTAAGCTTATGAAATCACCTTTTAACTTGAGTATCTTATTTTTGCCTAGCTTACACAGGTTTTACCTGTACAAGACTTGTGCTCAGATAAAGGTAATTTGAATTCCTGAGGAGTGAAAAAGATGGAACCTTCCGAATGAGGTTCCATACATGTAAGTGCGAAGGGATACGTAGAAAAACGTTAATATCAATTTGAATACACTATACAGGCGTGTGGCGGCTTTTAACGGTTACTGATAGGTCATTCGTCTTTAACTTTAAATCCATAAACTCGTTATCAATGACACATATACACATCTATGAAACAAATGACTAATAGAGACATCAATACTTTCTTATTACGTAAACTAGTGTTCCGTAAAGAAACCCTTCAAAGTTTAAGTGCTAATCAAAGCAACAGATCTTTCTCTATGTTTTATCGGTACTTTATTCCTAATGGAGAATTGGCGGTAACTTGTTATTTTACTTCTGTAGTGCTGAACGAAGCAATTCACTTTTTCCAATTAGAGAATCAAGGCACGCTCATTGACAACCAACGCTTTGTTTCCCAAAACAAGTGAAATTCTGCTATCTTCCTATCGACACACTTTCGTCTATGTTACGCATGAATTGTAGTGTTTTTGTTTGCTTTGTAACTTGCACGTGTCTTAAATATAAGAGCCGGAAGCTGCTCATAAGATAAGAAATTTTAACAGACTGGGTGCATTGTACTGATTTTATCTTTTACATTTTATTTAGATGTACCTACGCCTTCAAAAAATGTTAAACTAAAAAATTTTAATTCCAATAAAAGCCAATAATTCTGTAGGTACTTTATGGTTAATTTTCTAACAAACTTAAAGTTTAAGAGTAACACCATACTTTATAAATCACTCTGAGTCCCCAAGCGCTAGTAAAATAGCAATAAAGTGAACGTCGACAATAACCAGATGGGACCGCGTGCTTAGAATGGTTTAATGCTGGAAATCGAAGACAGTTGACCTCTTTACTTCTTGCTACGTTGAATAGTAATGACCCTACATGGCGGAACATGGTATCTGCCATCACGAATGATTCGTCGCCAATTCGTCACCCGCCTTATAGCGGTATTCGACTGGCCTTTTGCAAAATATTGACATATTCAGTTAATGAAACAATGTAAGTTGAATAAGTATAACTAAATATAAGTGCTTTCTGTAAATATTAAAGGATTCTTAAATGTTAAAATTTTACGATGTATCCGACGGGTTGGCGCGGAGTTAACGCCCTTCGAAGATCAACGATTTAAAAATATATTTCTCAATAAATTTTACAAAGAAAATTAACTTTAGCTTAATTCACAAAAAAATATACTATAGCTACTGTTATCACCGATCAGTGATCTGAGAGATATATTATGTCTATTTCTTAAATTTATTAATACGGGAAATCATTTTTTTTAATATAAGACGTAGGTAACAAATAACAATACATTGGATGGTCGTTCAAAATTAGGTAAAATTTTAAATATATACAACATCCACTGCATTTTTTGCAATATCATAAAACATATATTATGCTGGCAAAACAATGATGTCACCTAAATACCAGACAAGTCTATGCCATTCTAAAGCTCGATAAACTATTTTCAGAGCATTTATAATTAGTATCTTATATTTAATCTAAAAAAGAATGTATCTAACATTCTTTTTGTGAATAAATTGTGTAATATTAAATCATTGATAAATGTATATAATTCAACTACATTTTATTTTATTAAAAAAAAAACTCCTTTAACCGACCTTGTACCGTTCAACATACAGTTGCTAAAATAAAACAAACATTAGGACATTAAAAGCATTTTACATACAAAATTAAATATACGTATTTCATTGTTTTTAAATATATTTTCTTACAACCAAATTATTCCGACTTCTAACTAAAAGATTATCTTCGGAAATAGAGAAAATAACGACACATACGTTGCCAAAATGTTGGCGGTTGGCCTATCTTTAGATTTACGATACAAAATTAGATTTAACTATTCTTCTGAGATTATAACTTGACAAAGAAGTATTTTTGGCTAGTTAAGATTAAGATTAAAAATAATAATAAAAATATAATCAATTTACTTTAAAGGTTAAAAACTAATACTTAAAACTGATGTCAACAAATGCAATCTTTGAAATGGACCTACTCAAATTTCTACATACAACTATGAATTAATTTATCTTTTTAAGAAACCAACTTCAACTTCTTTTTGAATAGAGTAAATACGTAAATCATTTGTATAGAAGACAGCTCGTAGAGCTTTCTCAATGCTCGAAAACATCTAAGGACGCATTCCTTGTTTCCATTCCAATCTCGGAATGTGGAAATCCTTGCAATCTCGTACATTGTGTATGAAACAACGAATAGCGACATAAACTGTGAGATAAGGCTGGGACTCTCTCGTTTAACATAAAGTATGAACTACAATGCTTTTGTCTAGAGGAAAGGAAATGCCTGAAGCGTATACGGGCTTTGTATGGAAAGAGATATAGTGTGACAGTACATTATTATGGATGAGAAGGATTGAATGAAGAGCATTCTCACAAAATGTTCTAAATACCGATTGTCATACTGACCATAGATATCACAATTATATCACCTTTAGTCATCTTGATTACCGTTAATATGAAATGCCAATAATTTAAAATAACGTTCCCACAAATTCGTTGCCCGTTTACCTTTTTACGTTAAGCAAACAGGTGCTAAATTAAATGATACTAGAGAGGAGGCACGATGAATAACCCTTTGTGTTGGCGATAGTTCCCGGTTGTTACGTCACACAGGAGTGACGGAGGATACCTGATTAAATATTCAGTACGCCATTGTGATCCTTCATGCTTAAGTATTAAGGGCGATAGAAGAGCCTAGCTTATTTGGAGTACGTCGCTTTTAGTATGAAACCACAATAACCGCAACGTCGGACGAGGTACATAACTGAATTCATGCTAGTATAACGTATATTTTTTCACAAAGGACTTTTTAGCATGTTTGAATATTAAATGCAACTTTGCAAATGCAACATTAAAAATTGCTAACTAGGTATTGCCGAAAACATGTGTTTTTACGTCTATGCTAATTTAAGGACACCTAAACTCTCTGAAAACTAAATATTTATACACATTTTAACATAATATTATCTATATAAAAATATTATTGTACTTTTAAAATATAACTAAATAACTTACCATTCCCACAAGTGAACAAGACAATCAAACATGACGCAACCTTTTTCAGTGCTCATACATGATGCTGGAGCGGCAGCCATTTTGAAACGACGATCTTTTAAATTTTTTAAATCAATGTTCTTATGTCACCAGAAGCGTCTGTAAAGAAAAAGTACCAATTAGTAATTTGATAGAACAACTGGTGATGTAACAAAATGAAAGTGAAATAATGGGTATTGTCTATCTTTGTATCGGTATTAAATTACAGTCTAAAAACCGAATAATTCGTCTCGGCGAAATAACAGATTTAATTATTAATGACACAATCACTACCTTGGGAATTGAGTCTGCCGCAAAATATTGATACTATTTTTATACCTACTCTAGAAGATTTAAGCCATTCGATTTTATGCATAAATTTGCTGAAGTGTCATTATATTGTTCGAAATTTTAAGCCGAAATTATAAAAGATCGATTTCCGAATAAAATCTAATGGTTGAAAAAGATCTCATAAATAGTTTGTTCATTTATCAAAATTATTTTCAGGTGTTAATTTTAAGCTGTTCTTTCAAGTTAACCTTAATTGGAGTAACAGCTTTGTTTTCTAGGCAGCAAAAACTAGCCCTGTGGCCAAGTCAGTGTGTTATCATAGCATTAGCTACGCGATATTCAATCCAGGCATATCAAATATTCAGCTATTGTTAAACGTGGCCCACTAGAACTTGCAGTAACGGCTATCGATTGACACGACACGCTTCATTTGTTTGCTCTATATTATGAGGAAATTCCACCGGTTTTGCACAATTAGTAAATTCAGTATAACAGTAAATGAGGCTTCTTTGGTTTTTTTTTCTTTCTATCCCCTGTACCGTATACTACTTACCGATATTATTAACCTAAAATTTTTAAATTTTATTTGAAATTTTGAAACTTGGAAGAGAAAAGGCAAATAAACTAGTGTCAATATCTTACTTATATAAATCTCGTGTCACAATTTTTGTCCTCAATGGACTCCTAAACCACTTAACCGATTATAATAAAATTCGCACACCGTGTGCAGTTCGATCCAACTTGAGAGATAGGACACTTTATATCTTGGTATTGTCCCGGGAACGGTAACTACGCGGGTAACACCACGAGGCCTAGCTAGTTATACTGTAAATATCAATAACCTGTCGGTGATTTAATCTGAAAGGGTTATTAAACGTCTTTATAAAAACAAGAACTATTGTAAAATTGAGATAACATTTGTTGTTTCATGTTCGTATAATAAATGAAGTATTTTAATTCAAATCTAGTGCAAACCGACCCAAGCTGAGGGCTAAGCCTTAAAAGTAGCACAACGTTTTCCGACTTAAGTAGTCATACATCACATTACTTAGCCTCTCCAAAAAGATTTACATATCTTAAACAGTTCTTTAGTTCTTTCACGGAACCTTGAACTCACGAAAGACACTGTGACTTGTTCTTAACATTTTAATATTAATGTACCCACTCCGTTACAGAACTTCAGACGTTCCGAGTCTCGGGCGTATGTGGAATAAATAATGACATACATTTGACCCTTTTCTTTTTTCCTTTGCGGCTTCACGTGTATGACTATAAAGGAATGATCCTTTTTTATCCAGAAGCCCTAGACGGAGCTTAGGGCGAAAAAATGTATCGCAATTCGCTGCACTAGTATTAAACAAATATCGGTGTTTACATGTATATTTTATACGATATAGTACGGTCCTTGATTCACGTTCAGATTATCACGAATAGGTGCATTCTCTTCCATCGAAAACTTATATTGTTGCTTTGATTGACATGAATTAAACACTAAATATTAAGTGAAGCTTACCACAATGTATCATCGATAATACCGTATCTAGATAGGATAAGCCGTTTCTGAGATTAGCGTGCACAAACAAACAGACAAACAGAGAAAAATTCCAAAAATCATTGTTTTGGGTTCTATTGCGTCAATAAAGGTCTCCTATAATATTTTTTCTCATATATCATCCATGTACAGACAGCGACTACGTTACGTTTTTATTATATGTATAGATATAGATTATCCCTTAATTTACAACATGCAGTTATTAACTTGAACACGATTCAACTTATTATTTTAAGTTTTGAACTTTATTTGGATTGTAACTCAAATTACGTATTAATAGTTCATAATTGAACTTCAAGAGATATCGAATGATTGAACCATGAGCTGTCGAGCTTCAGTGAAAGTGTCCCTACCAATCCACCTTTGAGGTATGTGCTATTATGACCATGATGATTAAAACGTCGCCTTCTGCAAATAGATTTTTCAGTCACACAATATTGGCAAACTCGTTATTTTTAATTTACATGTGTTATTATTTAGTACCTACTTCTTATTATAAAAAAAAATCTATGTATAAATTAATCTGTTTTTATAGAATTAGATTCGTTTGTTTCTTTAAATAATAAATTTCTCACATACGGTACGGAACGATTTTACTTTGATGTCTTATCAATACTAAGCCTATCATAATAGGGCTTAAAAGCTTGCGTTTTATTACGAGTGTTGTATTGACGTTGTTTCTGAGTGTTTAGTAAACAATATATCGTTTTAAATTCATTATAAATTTATCTTACGAGAATTTATTAATTAATCAAGATTTCGAAAATAAATTGAATTGATTGTCACCACTCACGGATAGGATTTTCACTGTCCCGTCAACACGTACCGTCAATGACAGTAAACAGCTTTCCACGACATACACTTACGTCTGTTACCAGATATCTTTTCCCATTTAAACTATACTGAAACCTGTTTATATCATACGAAAAGTGAAAATAATACGACGTACGCGCAATAAATTCAACGCCAGTAATGAAGCTATGCTATAATATCAAGCTTTCTTTACAAAATAAAATTACAGAACTTACTTGCAACTTTCTACGGCCATTTTCGTTTAAGGTTAGAATTTAGAAGACAACAAATTTGACATTCCAAATTTAAATACTTTTAATGTCTTAAAAACATACTCAAACAGCCTTGTTTATTTTTTTATACATGGCCATTATTATTAAAATCTTTTTCACTTTTGCAATTTCAACTACTAATACTTTTGGGTAAAGACATACGAAAAGATCTATCGAGTCAGTTAGATAAATTGTATTTAATTTACGTTTCGTTGGGGTGAGTGAGGGGTTGTTGAGGGCGTCCTACGTATTACGAATTCTGAGAGCATTAAAATGTTTTTCTTTTCATCTATCTCATGTATTTATAATATTTCAAAAAAAAACTAAACTGTATGTATTTTCCTAGAAAGAAGTATTTGGTGAAGACATATAGCACCATGAATAATAAATTTGAAACCAATTTTATCGAAACATTATACCTATTTTCCGAATTAATTTAAGTAAGAAGTTCATAAAAGGCCTCATTTAATGAAATAAAAAGTACACTAAATAAGTACCGAATAAATTAATAAGGAACGGCAATAACTGGGTCATAACGTGCCAATAATTGCCTATACGTTACTCACCTAGGCCCGCTAAGCGTATCCGTGTCGTGCTTATACCGAAGCAAAAGTCAATAACATAGCACTTTTCCATGAACCGGTTTATTAGATAAGGGATTATAGTATTGTAATGCAATGAATGTGAATTGATAGTATTAAATGGTAGCGGTATCGATTGAGCGGCGCGCGGCCGCGCGGTCTCTGACGGAGTGAGCCGGCGCCCTGCGCGCGTTTTCCATTTCCCAGTTCCCGCCACTAAGGGTTGCCGGCTCGGGGGTGTGAAAATGTATTCGATTCATGCCTTCCCATCTGGGTAGAGACGTTGCGTCGTTGTGTTGATAATATTCTTGGTCACCATTAGATAATAAACGGCGTAGATACCTACTATACAATATTGTACCTGATTATAAGACAGACAGTTCTGTCATTACATGCTTTTAGATATTCAGTATTCTAGAACTTTTGGATTAAAATTACTTTATATTTATATAAATATGTTATTAACTCTCTCTCGTTCTCAATGCAAATTATAAGTTCAGAAAATATTTTGGTCATATCGTCTAAAAGTATGACCTCAAAAACAAATAAAATACTTAGACATAGAAAATGTTACCTAACGTGAAACTTAAACGATTAGTTAAACGTTTTATCACCATTTAAAACTAAAAATTATCCATCCAATTACCCGGTCGGTTATTCGGTTACAAACCGAAGTCCTTAAGGGTCTCGAGATTAACACCCACCCTTAAAAGTACTTAGATGAAATTAAAAAGGCTTGCTTACCGACTTTGAGTGTTGTCTGTAGGGAAAACCCTTGACAAGGTTCACAATCCTGACTGGGGTTTCCGTAACTTTACTTTGAAAAGGAAAGAGATGTTTAAAATTACTAACGACTGCTGTTATAAATTTATTTTTAAAGTATCAGTCAACGAGATGTGTATCGTTAAGAAATTTAAATGTTAAAGCATCTTCTATGTTACTTAAATTATTTAAGACGTCTTAGCGCTATACATACACAATATATTCTTTTCAACTCTTTGATTTCTAATTTTGCAACGTTCGAATAAGGCTATATAAGAAGTCATATATATATTTTATACGAGCAATATTTTAATTTTAATGACATAGTTTCCATCTATCTCTATACACTATCGGTGTACTAATAAAAATTAAAGTAAATATTTGTGTATCAAATTTTTTATAAGAATAGCATCCATGCGTAACCTTTTAGGTTTATAATATTAGTAGGAATAAGAGAAGAGGCGAGGCGAGTGAAAAATCGATGGTAAATCTAGCCTGTAGCCATAACCCACCCTAACGTAATCGGTGCAAGGGATCGACCCTCCATTTCAAGGCTATGGTAATGAATATGTATTACATTTGGAATTGCTTCACTACACACATTAGCATGCAAATCATGTACAAAGCGACGGTTAAGTTTTTCATTAGTCTCTTTAAGAATATATAAGAATATACATACGTAAATATTATTTTTTTACATCAATTAGTGCAAAACCTTCGAACGCAAATATTTATTGTTAGTTGTCACTGACTTAAAATTGCCTTTGATAATTAAAAACCCACAAAGTACCTAACTGTGTCTAACTTAAGTGTCATAAACATTTTGTTATTTAAAATAGGAGGCAAATATGGAAGTGCTCCACCTCATGGAAAGTCTTCGATGCTAAATGATTTTATACTCAAGCTGGTTTAAATTTAATATAACTCTATACAGATTGATTTTTCAGTTTCATTTAAATTATTATATTACTTTTTAAATTTATTGTCGGTTAAATTAAGAAATTTTATACTGGCAAGGTCTGATATGTAAATTTAAGGCGTCGATCGCCTGAGCACACGACAGGGTTACCAACTTAGGGGTTTTCCCCCTAAATTTAGGGATTAAAAAAGTCGAATGGGATTTTTTTAGGGGTGTTATATTTTTAGGGGTATTTTGAGGGATTTTTTTTTCATCTTCGTTTATTCACTTTTTTTAGTTAAAAAAATCAAACAAATAAAGATGAGATGTTATAGGCCCGTGACTAACTAAATCTTACATTTACATTTACCAATCACATTTATTTTTGATATAGCGGCTTAGTGACATCTAGTAGTAGGCTTGTTAATATTACTAAGAGTGCAAGTTGAAAAAAACACAAATTTCACTATGGCGTTTACCGGTGTTTACCACAAAC
>DWAJ01002218.1:0-18456 GCA_018238005.1 Eurema mandarina
CGTCGGTGTAGTGCACCCCTGCCCGGAGTTGGGCTTTATAGCAAAGTTCCGGGTAGCACTGCATTGGCTATGGGCTGGCGTTACTCATACCATCAGGAGTGCGTCCAGCTCGTCTCCCCTCTTCATATTATAAAAAAAATGTAAAGCATTCATGAGAAGTAAAGCAATTGCTTTTGAAAGCTTCCTTCCATAAGGATACCTCGACCAATACCATGAAAGATTTAGAAGATATAGAAGTTAGGAACAGATCACCTAAACTACATTTTTCATATAGGTAAAGCAGTTTTGGTCTTTAAAGTCGGATAACCTTTTAATGTTTATACTTCCTATCGCTGTAATGTGTTCTTGGATATATTTATGAAGTCTTCGGAATAATAGATCGATGTCACTATGGCGACCGTTATAACTTTACAGAATTGCCCACTTTTTCAATTTTAGCATTATGCCACATTATGCGTAAAAATGCTTAACGTTGAATTTTATTAAGTACAGCTTTCGTCATTCATATATAAAGAGCTCACAAAAGTACTAAGAATTACTTTCGCTGGATGCGTGTAATTACATGTGCAGTGCCAGATAATTAATAAATGTTTTACTTTACCTCAGTTTTCTATGTTTCTTCAACTAATAACCATAAAAATATATTTTAACAGCCATATTCTTAACATTTTATTTAACAGAATCAATAAGCATGTACAAATCGATTTATTTCGGCTTCGAACTTATGAATTTACAAGAACGCACGGCTGACACTTCAACTCTGAAAGAAATAAATGCATATGTAATTCGTTCGGATGAGAATATCGAGACAAAAACAGTATCAATACAATTATCAGCATGATACAATAAATAATAGCCTCTTGCATATTCCAATGAAATGTTATCTCAGAGATTAGGCTTTATGATTTTTTACATAAAAGGGAATAAGTGATCTTATGGTACGTTAATAGCACATCCCCTGAAGGGCTCGCGTTGTCACGAATGTGCTGCAGACATTATGACTAATGATCCGAGAACGACTATACGGGTTAAAATGGTTTGCTTTGTTCAATTTGTTTTAATTTCTATTAGCAGTATAGTTGCAGTATGGCTGTTATGTGAAAAAAAAATGAATTTACAAATACGAATATACGTACTACGTACTCTAGCTATCAAGCTTGTACTTCGCGATGACTTTCCTCATAGACTTGGCGATGTGTTCGGGCCGGCTATAGAAGTACCGGTGCTGGCTGCTCCCGTCCTCATTGTATATGTCATGGTCCACTTGTCCCTTTGGCGACATGAATAGTATCCTGCAATACATAGTGCTATTGTTAGCAAGCTTTTAGCTGTGCTCAATTTGTTTTATAATACCTACATATAATATAGGTACTATAGGTATACTAGGTATAGTACGCGTCACGAATCTTTAGCGCTGAACGAAACCTGCGCTGAAGTCAAAAATAAGGTATAGAGGTAGCGGCGCGGGGCGCGTGATCGTCGGGTGCGCGAGCGTTGATTGGTTGTCCCAGTCGTGTTGTCTTTCTCGCACCAATACGCGCGATTCTACCGATGCGCAGCTATTCTCGTCAATCGCTAAACTTAAATGACGCGTACTATACCAGGTTGCAAGAAACCGTTGTTATCCACCATCTGTTATTAAGGGTAAAGGCATTCGATAGTTTTAGCGTGAAAGATAAATAAATTCTATAAATCTTTAAAATGTAGGTATTAGAGTTATATACACATTCTCTGGATACATCTGATATCGGGAAAATCGGTTGCGTAGTATTAAAGATTTAAGCATACATAATATTATGGACATACAGCAGAAACTGACTTTCTCTTCTTCTTCTTCTTCTAATGAAATACGAGCAGAGGCAAATCAGGATATAGGGATGGGTAAAGATTAGATTTGAGTTTTGAGCCATTAAACTGCTCCAAGTTTTCTAAGAAAAGCTAATAGTTCTACTTTATACGCAAATCCTTGTCACGGATAAGGCCACAAACTATATTCTATTTATCGTAGTCAAGAAACTATCGCTGTTAGTCTAAATTATTCCAAGTGAAACAAGACAGCCTACTTGAATACCTTTATACTTAATAATATTACCTAGGTATATAGTTCCCATCCGGCTGGAAAGAACTGCTACTAGGCTCTTCTGCATCAATCAAGTTCACCATAACAAAGTGTTTACTCAAATCCTGAATGTCTGAGGAACTCGCAAACTTTGGCTTCAAATTCTTACAAGCGGTGCACCAAGACTTGTGGATTATTACCATCACTGGTTTATTATGATTCGCGGCTATTTGTAATCCCGATGCTAAAGACCCAGCCCAAACGTAATTCGACCCAAAACCGTTATCCCTCCCAGCAAAAGGAGAACATGATACAGTATTTAAGAACAGTGCGAAAAATGCTCTTGCTATGTGGCGTGCCATTTTAATATTAACAATTCAGCACGACAGATGTTATGTCGTGCTAATTACATTTTAAACAATTTATCATATTCGGATAGCCATTTTGATTGTTTTGATGTGTTTTATAGACTTGTCAGTCAAGCGTCATGTGTTGCCATCTAGCGGTGCAGTGATTAACTCTTTAGTTGCTATGAAGTATTTTAGTTGGTAACGAGAAACTAGTTTTAGTTCAAATCAGGTTCGAAAGATGGCGCTTTGTTCAAAAAATAAAATTGTAATAATTTATTTCGTACATAGGATTATAATAATTTGTGTTTAAAGAAAATTTGCTTGTTTTTATCTACAATTTAGTCTTTCTATTTGACATTAAAAAATGTAATCAACTTTATATTTAATTAGCTTTAATATTTTAACAAAATTTTATTTACAAAAAATAATTGCTACGATTTTTATTTTTATTTTGATTGAACAAGCGAATCTTTTTTTGCTTAGGTTAGAATACAAACAATTTAATGTAATTGAAATTTAGGTTCTATAGTTCATAATATGAATATCAATAGGTAAGTATTTTTTAATTTTAGAAACACGCGCTTAGATAGGATTGATTAAGTAGGTATAAGTTTTTAGATTTAAGTAATTGGTTCTTTAAATTAACCAATGACAAACTTTTTAAACCTACCGAGGTATGTCCGTTCGTATTTACCATGCGTGTGCGTGTTTCTCTTATTTTCAAATACATAGTAATGTCGATGCGTTTCGCTCCACGTACCCTATTGGAAAAAGCAGATAAAGTATGATAATTACATGTAACGTGAACAATGTCTGTTTTAACACGCATAAACTGGACACACATCTGTACGCCCGCACGCTCCACCATCAATAGCGGGATGCTAATGATTTAAATATTAAACAATATTAATCATTTAGTACCCACGCTAAACCTATACAACCTGTAGCTTATTTTTATTAAAAAAAAATAAAGCATACTATAATCTGTGATGCGTGTTATTTCGAGCGTATAATCTGTGCAGTGTTACATTTTGCGCGCTTTTGAGTGAAACTTTTCTTTGAAGACTAGTGTAATCAAGTCACCAAGTGCGATGATTAACATGTATGGTAGTCAAGGACGAAACCGCAGTTTGTATGGCACCATACGATCTTTAGCACCGAGGGGTACTCCGATAACCGCAATAGAGCCGTTTACACCACCGTATTTTTATCATATACCGCCTCCACCGCAACAGTTAAATACTTATCCTGGAAGAAAAAGACGAAAACGGGTAAGTTACTAGTTACTAGTTAGTAGGTTACCTATAGGTACGGTATACCTATAATAAATAGTATATTTATTTCCTGGCGAGAGTTATGTAAAATAAGGCAAATAATTTAAAATATTGCATATAGGTACATAAAGATACGAATTCATCCTAAAGAGAATAATATTTTTTTTAACAAATCTTTAGTTCTATATTATGCTTACCTAAGAGCTTTTTAGTTTGTACAAACGCGATAATCTTTGGAATTACGAATCGGATTTTAAAAATTCCTTAAATTAAATTAATGAGAATCATTCTGCTGAAGTTACTTATCTTTTTATTTGTGTATGTGTAGGTATGTGATGTTATGTGTATGTTAACTTACTTATCGAATAAAATAAAAATGTCTGGTATTTAAAGGCAATTGTAACAACACCAAGTTTCATACATTTGTTATTCTATACGATAAACGGTAATAATATTTGTCCATGAGACCTCCTTACTATGCGCAAGCGAAACCAAGACACGTCACTAGTTTCTAGAAGTCTCACTACTTTTTTCTTACATTATTTTGATCAACTATTCGTTATAGCTTCTTTTAAGAAGAAATATTTATCACAATATGACACTGTATACCAAAACTAACATATTCCTTTGTCGATTATGTTTAGAAAAGATATTTGTAATCAAATTACTGGGTCATTTGTTTGATAAGCTGTTATCACAGTAATAAATGATCTGGGGGCGTAAACCTACAAATTTTACCTTCTAGTATTACTTTAAAATGTCGCATTTCACTAACTATATAATTTTATAACAAGCTTTTGTTATGTACTTTGGACAGTATGAATTTTTTGCATATATACTCTTCTTTTTGTATGAACCAAAGTGTGCCAAAATCATCTTAATAGTTTAAGCGTAAAACGTTCCAGACTGGCTAATTACCTTTGCAGTACATATACTATTAATCCAAGTCTAATCACGGGGTTGAAACTAAGGAGTCAAAGAGTATATTAATAGTATGTTAACGCATTGATAGCCACAAAACTTAAGTTAGTCACAAAATCATTAAATTTCTAAGGTAAGCTTACTATGACGATCTTTAGATATTTGTAAAAGATTACATAATATTCTTTCGAATGAACGACCCATAAGCATCTAATACCTATGACTAGCTATATTCTAGCTAGCTATATATAAGCTATATTCTTCTGTGACAAATAACATTAAATAGAGAAGATACGTTGATTAATTGAATAACAATAATAAGATACTAATCAGTCTAAGAGGGGATATTAGGTACTGTTCTTAAATTGTAGGTCGGTAGACCAGTACCACCCCTAGACGCATATCCAAAGACACACCTATTAATACAATTCCTTGGTAATTGTCCGCCATTATAAGAGAGTGTGAATGAATAATTGAATTACAAGTGCAAGATTAACTTTCATACTCACGAATCTAATTATCATTTACTTTGCATTAACGCGTTTCGTTCGATATCTCTCGATGAACGTGGTCATGAGTCTGTACGAAACGTAGAAAGACGTGGAAAACACGACTACGTCGAAAATCCTTTTCGCGATCATTAGTTTTTGTTGTTTCATATATTTTATACGAATTTATAAGTACTTGACAATTTATGTATGACGGCTCATTCGTATGAGTCATTTTTTGCTATGGCAACTGCGGAAACTATTTTGCGATTAAAGAGGTTTTAGCTCAGGTTTTATAAGTTTAGAAATAAAACGGAAACAAAGGTTTCTAAATATCATATTTTAATACGGATTTAGAATTGGGTGAAATCACTCTTTACCGTTCAGATTGCTTGTATTATTTAATATATTTTTTACGACGCTGCATATTTATATTTTACTATAACTTAATGCGATAAATAAACTTAAATACCACTAAAATAAATATAACAGCACCTTTTTATCCGAGAAATATGATACAATGGAAAAATAAGAACAAATTGATCTTATACATCACATTGTGTGTTACATTCTTTTACCTTTGTAAAACACCTTTTGGAGATGTTTATATTTCGCATGAATACTAGACGATGATCGCGAATAAAATAACAATTGGTTATAAAAATTAAAATGGTTGCATTTAGTCCAGAGTTTCCGCCCTACAACGTTAGAAGCTCACTTAATAAGTTAAAGAAATTGAAGACTAAAAAAAATATCTCTTCTAAAATTTAAAAACGGGGTTCCTATCTACTTACAGTAAAATATATTTTTTAACGATTCGAAAGGTTCGTTTTTGTATAATAACAATTGTAGCAGAAAATTTCATAATGATAAATACAATATATTTTTATGAAAGTGTTGTGCTGTTATATTTCTTTTTCAGTATTATCGAATTAGAGTTATCATTTATTCCATTTTTTCAATGTCATAAACATTTTTATATCAGTAAGATGTTCGTACAAATATTAAAACCGGAATATAAGAACACTACCCGCACCCCACGGTTTTACCTGTATGTTTGTATAATACCCATAAACCTTCTTTTTGAATCACTCTTATTTGATAAAATACCGCATGAAAATCGGTTGCGTAGTTTTAAAGATAATAGCATACATAGGGACAGACAGAAGAAAACGACTTTGTTTAATACTATGTAGTGATGAAAAGATAAATAAATAAAGCTTTTATCCGGTTAAATTCCTAGGCTATAGTTTGATAAAACACTTACAAATAATATGTATTTCAATTGGTTTAGTAAATACTGAGATAACCGCTTTACAATGTCGCATTCGCCTCGACTTCTTTATAATGTCACTATAGCCTGTAGTCTGTAGCCTGTAATATAGTGTACAAATATAATAATCTAAAAAGCCTAACTAAATTTAGTAATTCGCATTCTTCTTAAATATATTTATAAATTAGGAATCCTTTTTAACATTGGTATATTATGTTTCATTAAAGAATATGCTCGTAAGTAAATTCAAAATTGTGTCCAAGATATACTTACCAATTCACAACTCGGTTCCCAATCCATAATCCATAAACGAAAATAAAATGCAGCATCATAATTACAAATCAACAAAATATAATAAATATTAACACAAACTTGTCATAACAAACTTAACGAATCATAATTAAAAATTAATTTTCCTTCATACTTTCTACGATATGGTCGAGTTTCACGACCGGGCTGGCACTGGGCAGTGTTCCTCCGTCGTTCCGTTTGTCTCTCGACTGTATGTGCATCGGTTTGTTCTGTGGTACTTGTGAGGGAGGTATAGGTAGTAACCCGTAGGAGTATCCTAGTAGAGCGCCCATGGATGCAATGATAACTGACAGTTTTACCGCCTCTAGTTTGTCCATTTCAGCTGAGTTTAGCCTCCACAGTCCATATCATGACCATTTGGCACCGCACACGTACAAAACTGAATTAATATAAATGATAAGTGATATTTTTGTAGACGCAATCTAACTATTTTCCGTTTTATTGCTTGTCAGATTTGGCGTTTACGTAAACGTATAAACGTATAAACTTGACGAAACTTGTTGATTGTGTGAAAAATAAATAATAGAAGAACTATTTTTATTTCTATCAGTTTTCACAAAGGAACAATAAACGGTAGCTACTAATTTTTCAAAGAAATAATAAAGCATATTATACCATAAGCTATTTTTGTGTAATGTAATAATGATACGCAGCAACAATTGTAACAGATACCACAATTGATTTTATGATTTGCTCCATTAGTGCGCAGATGAACGAAAAAATTTTTGCGAAAAAAATAAATTGTATAAACTAATTAAACACTATATTAAGAACTATAATGAAATCTAGATGGCTTGAATAGATAAGTCTTTAAACAATATGTATGCCAAGTAATATGTACTCGTAAAATATAGGTACTCAACTCTCAAGTATATATAAACATCGTTATAGAAATATAGATGCTTAAATATTTTCATACACATTGTCTTAATGTGATTAAGCTACGATTAAATGAAAAACAAATTGTATTCTATGCTTTATTGTATCTTATATAAAACTATTTCTTTTTCACACAGGGATCAAATGGTTCTGGTTTGTTTGGCGGTGGAATGTTTTTATCCATGGGTTCGCAGGAGTTTTCTTGAATATACTTCATGACTATTTCTGTAGGAGAGAACATGCCGAAGGAATACAACAAAGCTAGAACCATTGAACCCGCTAATAAATTGGTATTTATGATTTTGTTACTAAAAGTTTCGAGTTCTGCTCGTTTCATTGAAATACGTTCGTTTATTATAGCTTTGAACGCCTTCTGGCTGAAGTAATGCCACATATGGGTTGGTTTAATACCGGGTTTCATGGTGCTAACGTTTTGTATTGGTATATGGGGGATTTTGTTACTGCTTCATCGAGTTAATCATATTGCAGTCTAATGGATTGATTTTGTAGTTAGATTACACGTTGTTTAGGTGGCCATAGTGCTGTAGGAGTTTCATATTTGATGACTTATGGAGCCTGGAAAAGAACCATGTTTATTTTTAACAATAGGTATAACAATATAACGTGGTTTCAGAAAGAAGCTGAATAATAAAGTGGCGCTTTTTTTCTTAAAAGATTAATCGAATAAAATTAATATTATAAATGTTAATGCATTTATAACAGTTACATTGCTCACCATTATAATTATTTATGCCGACCGGTTTTTTCTAAAACCGTCGCAATGCAGGAAAATACAGCTGATGCGGTGATTATTAAGGCCAGTTCTTGACGGTTCATGACATTCAATTGACATTTTTCCGATCTATCGATGGTCAACGCTTAACAACAAAGGAGTTATTATTGCCAAAGAATAAAAAAAACTTTTGAATCGAACCGGCTCAGGAATTCCTGCAATATGAATCACACGTAATAATCCATACCTAACGATCATTACAAACGCATCTAAGTCAAATAAAACGAACGCCCATGGCCTATCAATTCGTTACATACGTGGTATTTATAAGCATGAAACCTATAAAAACACACACCTATGGATCAGGTAGAATCCCTCAGAGTAGCCTGTGTTAGAGTGCTATTTAAAAGTGTATACCTGTCGGTAATCCTACAATTCATAGTACATTGATGAAAATTACTTATTCCCAGTATTTAAATATGTTTAATCAAGTATGGGTCGGGTAGTGGACGTTGTATTTGTGGCGGCGACCTTCATGAGAGATGCATTGAACCGGTTCAATTTATCGATTCGGACAATCGTTGCCCCATGACCAATTGTGTGGATTTGTTTTTAAATAGTTTGTTACTCGTTTAAAATAATGTTACACGAGCACAGACTTGGGATAAAAAGGTGCGTCTATTAATGACTTATGTAGGGGATAAAACAGCTAGTAGGATGTTGCAAAAAGTAGTCAGTGTCAAGTGTAGCGAGTGGCGGCGACTGCGCAGCGCTTATTATGTTTTTCAACTACAACTTTCAAGCTCAGAGGCTCAGTCGCCGGGCCTTGTAGTGGGAGCAAAACCTGTAGATACTGTTGGTCCACTTCGGTACGGAGTACCTGCGTGTTTGCCGTCCCTTTCTCGCACGCACTGAACCCGTTCTAACGAGAATTTCCGTTTCACAACACCACTCTGGTATGCAAAGATTGACAGCGTATATGACCATTTGCTTTTGAAAGTCCCGAGAAATCACGCACGGTTAACTTTTCGCTGCCTGGCGTCCTTAGTTAGGATCAGTGGTCGGCGAAAACAGCTCAAACGCAGGCTTTTTATAATTTTAATGAAAATGACATAAAGCTTTGGCGAGTTTTGTAAATTATAAGTGAGTTGTTGCACCGAATTATTGATAGTCGTGTTTCTCTTCGCCGGTGGAATAAGTATTTAAATTTGATATGTGTAGTGGATCAGTTTATATTTCTGTGTGAGTGGATGATGATTTTACAATGGATACAATGGCATCAGACAACGGTTTAGTGGTCAACAATTTGAACCATTTCCGAAGTGACTCTCAGGTAAGCAATATCGATGAGGCAAAACACGTTTCCCTTGCACACTGGTCTATGAATAAGTGCAATGACTTCCCAATTATTCAATATGCTTTTTAAGTATACGATGACATGTTTGGTTAGTCGCCTTAAGGGGCTAATAGTTATGTCTAATACCGGTACTTTAGTAAATCATATTTCGTAATAGTTTAGTGGCTTACATATTAATCTTAACGATTCCATTTTATGGCAGATCTTGTTTATCGATAATAAGTAAATTAGCATAGCAAAACTAATGGATTTGCCAGTTATTTAAATATGTTTATAGGTATTCATCTATGAGAAGTTTTGAAGAACATCGTGACACTTTTCTATTTAAAAATTTATTCTATAGTATCTGTAGCAGTGTTTTTTTAGTGAATCTAAATTCTAAACCTCGTCATTAAATATATAATACATTTGTATTATAACCTCGGCTTTGCATGGTTATTATGAAGCTTCTTCTGCTATTAATGTAAGAATTTTATTCGATGCCAGGAGTTGCAATGATGAAATTTGCGTCGACAAATATTTTATAGTAAAGTATGAATATTATTAGATCGTTAACCGTTCTTAAGATTTTTCATTTGAATCTAGATATATGTATACAGCATAGTAGGTATATATGTATTTTAATAAATCATTATAAATCTTGGTAAGACAAATAACTGCAGTTGAAATTAAATACATGTGTTCCTTAAATGGATACAAAACATACAAATCAGACGTTTAATCTATACTAATATTATAAAGAAGTAAAGTTTGTGTGTTTGTTAAATTGTAAAGGGTAATCTCGGGATCTACTAAACCGATTTTTAAAATTCTTTCGCCAATAGAAAGCGACATTATTGCTGAGTGTCAGAGGCTATATAAAAAACCGAAAAGGATAGTTAACATTATGCCCAACGAAGTATGCACGGGTCAGCTAGTAACAATGCAATTGTCAAATATTATGTGCGTTCACGTATAATCAAATATTGTTAAAGAATTATGTAATGAACAGCATAAATTAAGAAATTAGATAAATAAGAATATAGAATTAAAAAAAAATGTAATATTTAAGGACAACGATTAAGAGTATTTAATAATGTATAAGTATATTAAGAATTAATTTTAGATAGCTACAGACTCCGATCATGTTGGAGGTTGATTTGGTTAAAAAAAAAGAATTATGTTCCCATATGTGATTGTTATTATGTACCTGTATCTATGTATAGTACATGTTATAAGCCAAGGCGGTTTACCAGAACTACAATTTAAGGAAAAAAGCAGGCAAATCTAGCACATATTAACAGGCTTTAAGTTACACGTTATAAGTTCATAGTGAGCAGCCATCGAGATGAAGAGGCGAGATAAAAGCGCGGTCAGAGGGCAGTTGGCTGTCACGAGCCCTCCGAGAGGTTGAGTGGAATGCCTATGGGTTGAACTAGCTAATAGAGACAACTTGTACTAATGGTATGGTTGTTTTTTATTTATTTAGTTATAATACTTAAAATTATGGTATACCAATTACATACATTGGAACGAAGTTCCTTATCGCATTGCGACCATTCGCTCCCATGCGCTAGACGGAAAAATTAAAGACCAAAACTTCTAACTAAATTTCTTGCTTGTCTTTCTCTGTCTGTCTATATATATATCTTTTAAAAAAGTAATGCATTTATTTTCGATTCGTCTATCTTTTTCTCACAAAAAATACTACTAAAACCTTAAAGAAAATATTATTTAATTAGTGGCTTCAATATAATACAAATTAAATCAAAAGTTTTATAATCTGCTTCCTTTGACTTTGTATGAGGCTCCAGCCTCCATTACATTACGTGGCTTAGCAAAATAGTCGTCTAAAATCAACCTGTGTACTTCATATATCACTGTTAGCCTGCCCCCGCAAACCAAATACGCATTTAATTCCTTCTCCATTCATAATAAATGCCTCTTTATTGACTTCTCCTTTGTGTAAACCTGAAGAGGTTGCAGAGAATTTTTTCCTAAGAAAACCCCGAGCCGTGGGCGGGAAATGTGTTCAGTATATTGCAGTTTGCATTCAACTCGCTAAGACTAAGTATTTTATTATAAAGAGCGCACTAGAAATGTTTCTTGAATAAACCTCTTTAATATGGCAGCATTATGCAGCTCTACGTGTTCTGCGCATGAATTTTAATATGCCGTTGCAGTCGTTTGTATAAATATTGTGATGACGCATTTAAGGATTGGAATTTAAATTAATTTATTTTGTTTAAAACAGTCTTGGTATATTTTTTTGTACGATTTCGTTATATATAGCGAAAGTTGGCGATTTCCATCACATAAAAAAAGATATAACCTGCCTTTACTTCCTTGGGGATTGTAACTATAAGTGTGTTAATTTATAGGGAAATAATGATTGACGGTATTTTTAATTTCATTATTTATTAAAAACATTTCCTTAAAAACTAAATTTTATGATGTTATTATTGTTGTTTTAAAAATAGAACTTCTTTATTTTACTGACTATTGATTTTTTCGAAAGAATCTTTTTGACATTGAACTTCAAATATTGATTATTTTGGTGTCATAGACTCATTTCTTTTCATCAATAGCAACACGATTATTAAAATACCAAAAATACCGGATAAAACCGAATGCCACAGATAGAATAATACAAAGTTTTTATTCGTAGCGTTTTGAGTGAGGTCGCTACAAATAGCCACTTTAGTCGCTTTGTGTTGCCATTTGCATAAACTGCGACCATTGTTTCAATTCCACTTATTGTTATGCTAAATGTTTCTAGAAGATTCCTATGCCTATTTGTATGGAGTACTTGCTTATGATCTTCTTAAGAATATCAGTTTACCAAGAATATTCAAATTGAGGCATTGTTTTAACATATGCGGGATGAAGGGACGTTTATTGTTCCAAGTTTTGGGTGTATATTCGCTTCTTGATAAGCCATCTTACATACAGAGAAATAATACACATCGACCATAGAAAAGAGAAAATTGGATACCTCAGCTTTTATAGAACGTTTGCTCTTTCGCACGCGATCTATGTGACTTTTGTTAATCTTCTAATAGATACAGGGTAGTCAGTGAATAGTGTGAAAGAGAAAACACTCTATAAAACTGAAATTACTTGATGGTCCCTTTCTAAAGATCGATGTGTAATATCGTCTTCTACGAACTTTCTTTACTCGAGACTTCGGAAACCAACAACGAACATAAATAATTTTGTCCCATCTTAAAATTTAAACTATTTTAAACGAATTATATTAAGAGGTATCTTCGTTTAAAAAAGGACGTTATCATTAGAAAACATTTAACCTGTTCTCTCCTAATCCTGTATAAGAAAACTGAGTAAAGTTTAAGATGCGAGAGTAACCTTTGGAGTGGTGTCGGGAAGTCATTTTCCCTGCTAAGAAGCACTTCGCAGCACTCCACACGAGTGACGTCACGCCAAAGCAGGGTATTCGGGTCAACTCGTATGACCTAGGTTCATGGTAATATAGTTATTTATTAGCAGCTATTTCGTGGTTTCGCCTCAACTAAGAGCTGTAGTGTGTCAAAAAGTATTGCTCAGTAATGTTGTAGGTAAATGTATACCATTATGGAATGGTTAAGTTTGTTATAAGGGGCTGAGTGGTTCTATTGAAAAATCTTTTCATAAATAAAAATAAAAAAAAAAACATTAATTTTTTTTTGTTCTAGGAATGGGAAGTACATTATTTGTTACTGTTATTCTTATGATGTATGTATGTAAATTTTTTTATATAATAGGCTAGACACCTGATAGAAAGTGGTCATCGCCGCCCATGAACACTCGCAGAGCTTGACAGCGCTGGAGTAGTTCTGGAATATGTATACAGTAGGTTTAATTTTATGTTGATTTTTATCCCGAGACGCAGCTCTAGTTATAGTGTTAAAATAATATTGTTTTAGTAATATATTATAGTTAGGAATCGATCTCCACCCGAGATAGCATACTTTGCGAATATAATGAAAAAACGAGTGACACGAAATAGCAAATACAAATGATGCCTATGAATCGTTCTAAAGTACGTAGCACGTAGCAGAAGCAGTCAAAAGCCGTAGTGTCAACTAAAAGGATGACGTCACAAGTCGGATTTTGAAGTTTGAGCGCAAAAAGTGCTCTTTGATCACAAGAGAGGCACTCGCCACATTGTCTCCGTGACCCAATTCCGCGCCCAAACGCGGCTGTTTGTTAAAAACTCATTATCCCAAAGAACATTGTCATACAAAAGTAAAAATATTTCATGAATATCGAAGTGGGTGGGATGAGCAGTAATTAGACTAGTTGGGACTAGGGCTGGGCGCGTGCTATAATGTTTATCATCCACAATAATCTATATCAATACTAATATATAAAGCTGAAGAGTTTGTTTGAACGCGCTAATCTCAGGAACTACTGGTTCGAATTGAAAATTTTTTTTTTATTGAATAGACAATTTATCGAGGAAGGCTTTAGGCTACATAACATCACGCTGCGGCTAATAGGACTTAGGAGCGAAGAAATAATGGAAAAACAAATCGCGAGCAACAGCTAGTAATTATATAATCACAAAAGGATAAACTATTTTATTATCAATACTAAGTTCAAATCATTGGTAGTATATCAATTGATTTAAAAAGAGAAGCTGATTGTTATAATATCATTAACATACGATAAGCCTTAGGATTTCCTTTTTATTTTGTAGACACTACAGAAATTACAAGATAATAAACTGAAAGTAATAATTCCCTATTCATATTTAAATCCGAAAATTATTAGCTATTCTATAACACTTGGCCTGAAACGTTTAATGCATATTTATACAAAAATATTTTTAGTTCCGAGCTTGGGAAATAAAGCTTTTGAACGTAGACAAAGTTGCCAGTCAAAGCTAGCGATTATATAACACTGGTAACCCTAGCAAGAGAGGCTCCATCACAACTAATGAGCAAATAACGACAGCGCTCAAACTCCGGCCGTTTGCTTGAATATATACAAGCTATGATTAGCTTCCATTAAACATGTATGTCACAGTTCATAGTTGGCACAATAGGCAGCGAGAACGTCGTTGATTTTTCTAGAATGTTCCATTTTAGTTTCTTCGAGATCTTGAAGTATGTAGGTACTCGTATAGGTATAAATGTGAGTTATAAACAAAATGTTTCTCGAACCTTCTGTGCGGTAGTTAAGTATCAAAACGTTTAAATAATGTAAGATTTTATTTGGTTATAAATTTTATATTTTTAATATATGTAATAACAATGAAAAATAGACTAAAAGTTTAATTAGAAATGAATTTGACACAGGAAAAATCGCGGTTTATAGCGCGCTAGTGAATGATATTGAAAAATAGATATGTTATACACATACAAATCAACCGAAAAAAGTGTTCCGCACAGCAGCGGCAGCACACATACATACATGTCAAAACGATAGAAAAGAGATAAATGATAAAACCAACAAGAAAAAAGAGATAGTTAATTTTGTCAGTTGCGCGTGAATTCACCGGCAACCAATCACCTACAGGTAAGACATCCTAATTAGGATATTTTTGCGTCTTCAAAATTTTGCACTTATAACATATCTTTTTAATGTAATATCATTGTAGTCAGTTATATATTTTTAATAAAAAAATATTCTAACAACTTTCAAACATACTTCATACAAGCTCGTACACGTACCAGTACAATATTTTATGAATATTTCAGCTAGCCTCCTTCTAGGAAGGGTTTTGTCAGGCCCTTTATAGTAAAGTGACTGTGTACTGTATTTCCAAGGGTTCTTTGTCCTCAGGGCGTCCTCGCCTGCAGATATAACCCGGCTTTATTTAAATATACATAGTAGTTCTGAGATATACGGCTGGATATGACTATTTCATAAATAGGCTTATATACTGGCATATAGTACAATGGTACTTATTACCAAGTGAATTATAATCCATTGTATTGTACAGATTTTATTTCGAATAGAATTTTATTATTAAACTGTTTAAAAGAAAGATTAAATAAAATAGACTTTTCTTCTTTAACGAAATGTAATGTTATCTTGTTCAATAAAAACCTCATTTAATTGTACCTACGCGTCATTATATTCAAAATTCGAACGGAAAAAAAACATGTGACACATGACAGATGAAACCGCGGCAAATTTGTGCCACTAATAAAGGAAACAATTTTAAAAACGAAAAGGAGCACAGAGTATAAATTAGCATGACGGTAAATTAGCGCAGATAATTAAATTACGGCGATGGTTTGTATTCCGACCGCGCCCGAACTGAATACAGCTAATTAGAAACATTACTACGGTCACCGGGCTTTGGGTTTTATATGGACATTGGATATAGCTTCATCAAATAATCTTAACAATATATATTTATGCTATTATCCATACTAATATTATAATTAGATTAGAACGAAATTTGGTACACAGATGGTCTAGAGCCTGAGATAAAACATAGGCTACTTATTAACTGTAAAAAAAAGTGTTATAAAGGGGGAAGGGGGTGTCAAAGTTTATATGAAAGTCCACGCGGACGGAGTCGCGGGCAACAGCTAGTAATATACATATAAATAAAAAAACAACTACAAATAATGCAGTCTTAAGTAGTTCTTATTTGCGCATACACGAAATAAGATACAAAATAATTAATTGAAGGAAAAAAGATGACGTTGTGTTTCTGTAAAAAGGGTACGTTCTAGATGCTCAAACTATGAATAGAAGAATTTAAAGAACAAGTCCTTTGTTCCCAAAGCACATGGCCACCACACCCGGTCAGCTAATTACTCGGCGATGTGAATATTAAACAGCCCGTGAGTCGACAACACCTTTATATCACCCGCGTGTTTTATCACTCTTATGTTTCATTTTAAATTTACGCACAAGGACGTTGGAAATTCCGATTCGATTCGATTCGATAAAGTGAAGAAGTATAGAGAATAGGAGTAGAAGACATATGGTCAGTCAAGAGCCTTTAAAGAGATGACAAATTTAATATTTATTCGACAATCAGCATATTAAGTATATACAATCTCTTTCAAGGCATTTGTTCGATTATTCAAGGATCATCCTTTGGTTTACAGATTCTCTTTTGTTTCTACACTAACTTTAACTTGTCCTTCATTTGAAAATTATAGTTTGTTTTTTTTACATAACTTTTAAAATTATATAATATGTACAGTGCAGACTTTGATAATAATTCATTAACAGTTGTTATGTTTCGTAAAATGTTAGCAGTTAGCATAGTGTTATGATAGTTATTATTTCAGGCTATGTTTGTTTTTATTTTCCAATATTAAACAATGACTTTTCATATAAATGTTTGAAAAATATTTAGGTACTTTCAGTTATGAATTAATAATATTTTCAAAGTAGGTCAGTGGTGGTCTACGCATACATAATTTCTATCTCATTTTGTAAAGTTAATTTTCTCCGAGTGACACTTTTTTTGGCTTTATCCTATTTAAGAGACAATTTTATCAATCTTGTTTGCATTTATTACTTTTTCTTAGATTTTTTTTAACAAAATATACTAAGTTTGTGTTTATAATATGTTGACTGTTATTTCAACCACTAAATTATTCTGTTAAATTTGTTTACATGATCATCATCCCTACTACCTAAGTGTAACCTGTCCCTGTCCTTTATTTCCGTCACTAATTTATTTTTCCTCTATGGGTAAAAGTAAAGGGAACCTGGAAAAAACACTAGTGATAAGGCCGTCTATAAAAAACTAAAAGGATAAATAAATGATCATTATTTAGTCGCTTTATCATAATTTTTCTGTATCCAGTACTAAAAAGCTCCCATTCAAGTATTCCAACAGAGAAAAATGATCTATATTCTCTGTAGATACAAAAAAATCACAAAAATATTCTCCATCACCCTAACTCGACACTTGTCTATGCTAGAGTACATCTCGTTAATCATAGCGAGTGGTGATTTGTTATCAGATGTGTCTTATCGATCACCGGATAACTGTGTTACATGTGTTTTGCATCTACTTGAAATACCCTTCCATTTGAGGACAATATTATGTGGAACGACTTGAAGATCGTTCTTAATCCTTATTTTATATTTTTGATTATTTTTTTTAGCCTTAAAAAATCCTTTCAATTAATTAATAATTATTATTATATAAAGCCTTAAAAATATGTTTTCTGCCTAAATTATGTACACCGTTTTTGTCATGCATAATAGATAATTGTTACCTAAAGTAATTGTTTGTGTATATTTGATTAAGTATGATGTGGTTGTACTCAATAAATAAATAAAAATAAAAGATCGCGCTGCGTTTCAATATGGTCGGTTTTGAGATTTTGTTTTGTAAACTAAAATAAGTATATTATTGTTATTAGGTCAGTCTTACTTACAGTGCTTTATTATAGGAGATATTGATTGTCTCAAAATAGTAATAAGTAGTATTGGACGCTTTTTGTTTAGCGTATGCCACGCTAAGCAGAGCTTGTGTTATGCCACTTAGATATTTAGATATACATAACAAAGCGTTCCCTTTCTGCTTTATATTCGCACTAGCTGTTGCCCGCAACTCCGTATGCGTGGACTTTCATATAAACTTTGACCCCCCCTTCCCCCTTGTAACCCTTTTTTCTAGTTAAAAGTAGCCTTTGTCCTTCCCCAGGCTCTCGACCATTTGTGCACCAAGTTTCGTTCCAATCGGTTAAGTAGTTCAAGCGTGATGGAAGGAGACAAGGTCGAAGCGGCACCGTTACATGGTCGAAATACCCAGGACCCGAACGAAGCGCTTCGCTTCCACTTTTCTTCTGCGCACAGCGAGAGAGTGGAACGAGCTCCCCGAGTGGGTCTTCCCCGATGGATAC
>DWAJ01002219.1:0-18454 GCA_018238005.1 Eurema mandarina
GCAGTGCGACTCGCGCGAGCTGGCGCGCTGGCTGGCGAGCCACGCGGCGCACGCGCGCCAGCTGCACCACGACCGCGCGCACACGCTCACGCCGCACGAACACGACTAAGGACTATCTATCATGTATAACGACCTACCATGCGAAAAGCCCTGAGTTCAGCTCCATGCCACATATGACAATTTATAAGCTCGATCAAATGATGTACATTATTTACATCTACGTTCAATGCGTACACGTAGCCGTTCTCATAGTAGGTGTACGTGATGCACAACTCAACACGCAAATGTAAACTTAAATACGACAAAAATATAAAGACATATAAATTATGACCAACTGAATTATTCAAAGTATTAGATTTAATTTGTAATTTAAACGTAGTGATTTGAAACAATATTACTTTCTTTTTCTCTTTTCAATTATACGCTCAATTACGTATTTAATTTATTAACGACGCTTTTGACAAATATAATTGTGACAAAAACTTTAAACTATGAGTATAATTATGGTAATGCCTTATTTATTGTATCAAGATAAAGTAGGAGATTATGTTCACGTGGAGTTTAATGTAAGAAGATTATTAAAATTATTAAAAGGCAATACGAGTTTGATCTACGTTTTAAATTATTTAATATTAAGATTATTAAGATTTTTAGTTAGTTTTGCGTTAAAAGCTGTGAAGGTTGTTTGTTTGTTCTGTAACTACAAGTAGAACTTTTAAGTCTTATAGATATTTCTTTCTATAAAGAATGCTATGTACTACTTATTATTCCGCTTAAGTACCTGGTTATAAGTACGCAGGAGTAGCTGCAGGGCGCGTCTAGATGAAATTTAATATGACAATTTCTTTATAATTTTTTTTAATTTCATACATACTTTGACTATCACATTGAATTGCTAAGATTTTAAGATTTTTAATACTGTGTCGATATTACAGCATGACACAAAGACTGCCGAACGATGCGTTGACAAAGTGTATGAGAATCTTTAGTGATTCCAATTAGAAATTAGAACAATATTCCCGTGTAGGCTTAAGGTAGATTATGTATCACACTAATATGTTAAGCCAGAGATTTGGTTTGTGTGTCTAGTATATTTACATTTTTAAATAAGTGAATTCCTACATCACAATTTTTCGAAAGATATTACTACTATATACTATGTAATGTTTATTTTATTACGTGTAACTTTCTTTATAACAATAATAACTGCTCGGGGTGTATTTTAATGTATTATTAATTATTGTATGTTTGTCGTTCGTAGTTATAGTGATGTGCCTTTTGTATGAATAAATGTGTTTTTATTACTATTAATATTATCATGCTGTCGTTTCGAGGCTGTGAAGTTATGCGTAGTACTAAGTTATGGTAGATTGGGTCCACACAATGCGGTGACTGCTCTTATTAAACAATTTTATTTTTATTTTATTTGTTATGACCAATGTAGTGAAGAATTGTTTATTTATCTGTATTTCTATATTATTTTACAGTAGCCGCGTTCTGTGAAGGATTACAAACTTAGGACACGGCTCACTAATAAATGTCTGTTTGCTGTAATATTTTGTTTGACAAACTTAGATAAGGTGTGTAACGCGGTGTATTATTTATTATATGATATATAAAAGGGCCAATGTGAATGTCTCTGAAATGAAACTAACTCATGTACTGTAGTCCCTAGCATGGCCCTTAGTTTTGTCTTTACGGTTTAATGGCCGAATACGACGCAGTGGCAACACGGCCTTGCTACTGTCAATAATGTTGTCATGTGTCATGCACATTTAAGTATTGACATCGCTGTTTCTGTTAGAGTTTGTTTCCTAATTAAGTAATTAGTATTAAAATGTAAATAATATTTATATTTCGGTAACGGGTGCTTAAATACTGTTTGACTTGAGAGCGAATATAATTTTATAAAGACATGCTTAGTTGTGCGAAATGCCAAATATAAAATGTTTAATTTATTTGACGGTTTAAGATTGTATAATTTAAAGCAATAAGACTTATGGTTGATGGTTGAATTCTTGATAATAAAAATATTGTTTACATAAAATAGTTTTATTTCTATGTGTGACCTTCGCTGTATGATGCCCATTAAATTGATAGGCACTCGACTGATAACTGAGAAGAGCGTAATGAATCAATACATGCTAATTACTATTGTCTGTCTGTAAAAAATACTTTAACAGACAATTATTTAAAGTATGAAATTCAATGCATTTTTAAATGTCATAAAGTTGCCAATGCCATAAAGCAACAACCCAAGTTTATTTATTAAATATAGCCAGATATATGGTATCTATACAGTTAATAAGAAATCCACATTTTCTTACCACTACATATTTAAAGCAACCAAATCCATATAGATATATGGATTTGGTACTTTAACTTTACGTAGATACGTAAAGTTAAAGTCGTATATTATTATTAAGTACAGTAGTCTTGTTGATATAATATTTTGCGAATGCGCCGGCCGCGGCAGTCGGCGGCAAGCCACCATAAGACGAGTACGTCACTCAGGGTAACTAGTAACGTGGCTCTCGGCCGTGACCTCGCCGCAGCTGACACCGTATCAACAAAAACGTACGTATTTTTATTAGAGGTCATTGATTCTAACCCACATATCTTACGCATAAAATTTAGTTAATAGCCAGTAGATATTGAAAGATGGTCCATTTAATAGCGATCTGGACACTGTTAAGTGTATTTTTCCTCGTGAATGTGAACGCTGCGGCCTTGCCGGAGCACATCGCCAAGTAAGTTTTAGCTAGTTGATTAAAAATAAATAAAAATGTATTTGCATCGATCGTTAGACATTCTTATTGTATAAGCTTCTGTAGGTATTAAAAATGAAAACGTATTTAAACATTGTATAAAAGCTTATTTTTAAATAATGTTTTAGCATGGCTTCAGTAGACTACGCCAAGGTACCAATCACCGAGAAAGCGCTGTACACGCCGCCGCTGGAAGAAATCGCCGATGGTAGATATACCGTTTTATGGTTTTTATAAATAATGAAAAACATATTATTGACCTATTATGACTATAACCTGGCTTGGTAAACATTCTATTATATAAATGTATTCCTAGAATAATTACTTACTACAAAGTTTCAATACCATATCAATTTTAATCCGTTCAGATGTTTTGGCGTTCCAATGAACATACATACATAGATTTCCAACATTATTGCCATTTTGGAACAGCTACGTAAGTTTTGGAATCAAGTTTTTGGTTATTAGTCGGACTTTACGTAAAATATTTTTTTGATTCAGATGCATAATGTCTTATTTATGTATATTATTATATAACGGTTCCTTTACAGTTCTCAACAAAGGTCTTCGCAAAACATTCGAGACGGTGAGTGTGACAGCAGAAGACAGTCCGGACCTCAGAAAAGCTCCGTTCGACCTCACGACCCCCGGTTAGTTCAAATGTACCGAGATCCGCTATAAACCTGTTCCCTTTATACATATATATTTGATATATTTCCTATTATTTCATCAAAACCGGTGCAGCCATTTTAGACTGAGACCCATCTCACTCCAGTGTTAGGTGTATAGATTTACAGATATCAAGCGCCACAATAGTAATTGTCATACTTATATCCTTGAAAATAAATTACAAAATATTTAATTAGTTACGTAATGTATACAGACATGTCTAAAATAATTAAATTTATAATTTTGGAAGAACTTTTTAATGTTTATTGTTGAATGTGATAATATTTAATTGTTTGAACGAATCAGTTGTATCTCGAATAAACAATGATAAGGTACAGTAGCACTTCGCTGGTTGTGATTGAGATTATGTTGTAAGACTCTTATCTTCGTAAGAATTATTACACTCATGTTCGAACTACGCTAATGTTCATGATGCACCTTCATGGACGAATTATTGATGATTAATATGTACTCTATATATGAATAATTACCTAATATTTTTGTTTAATAAAGAAATTAACATATTGTGAAAAGAAAAAAGATTTACGACCTAAATAGTAATAGTAATAGTAGTAATAACATAACTGAAACCTTTTGTATTTACACAAATTATAAACTACGTCAGCCGGTTTCAACCAAGACCCCATTCCGTTGCTATAGGTATGTTTCAGGTTGATAATATAAATTCAGTAACAAACTAATAAGATCGCAAACTTCCTTTCTTGTGCGTTACCTCTGTATAACATGAGTATAGTATATATCGCGAGTATATTATTTGGTTAGATTAACTAAACGTGTCCACGATGGCAGGTCTAACGGGCGACGCGAAGCTGATAGAGCTGGGCGGTCCACCGTACCTGGTGCCGCTGGTGCAGCGCGACAAGATCTATGACCTGGCGGCGCTGCTGCGGCACCTGGCGCGCGACCCCGCGCTGCTGGCCGGCGCGGGCGCAGGGCCCTGGCCCTATATCGGGGTTAACTGTGAGGTGCAATCAAAATATCTTAGCAGTTAACTGTTTTAATACATCACTCATTGGTTGAGCGTCTGGGGATTTCGCTTCGTAATTTATCATCTATAATGATATCCTCACCACAAATTATAATAGTATATATAGCTTTAGCAAATCATAGCAAGTGAATATAAAATAAACTGTATTAACTATTACATTCTGTGCAGGGCATCATAAACTTGTCAGTGCAAAATGGCACCGTGGATCAAGGGACGCGCATCGTGTCTGTGTCCCCCGTCGGGGCCAAGAAGGGCAGCAGCAGCTACCTGCAGCAGAAGCTGCCCAACAACGAGACCAGGACCGCGCTGCTTGGCAACTACCTGCTCTCTGAAGGGAAACCTGGCAAGGTGCGTGATGGATATAGAAAAAAATGAAACAATTTGTATTTGGTACAAATTATTATAACTTAGGATTTGTATTAGAATAATTATTTTAAAGGGTGCATTCTTCTGTTTTATAGGTTATAAAAGTGGTGGCCAAAAAGCGTATCGGTCCTTCAAACTTTATAACAGCCATTCGTGAAACGCTGAAAGAACATTACGGAGATAAGGTCGTCGGTGAGTGATAATAATTATACATTTTAAACTCGTTTATAACTGTTACAAATTACAATATCTATCTATTACATAATGAAAAAATAAATTTATCACACATTATTCTTAATATAAATAGTTTTCACCACTAGAATAGTTTCTACTTTAGCAATAACGAATTTTCATACCAACTAATAACTAGACACTACCTATTTCACCTCTTTAAAACGACATAATATTGCGTAAAAGTTATCTACCCTATGTACACTTGTATCACTTACAGGTCGTATTATCGTATATAGGCTTATTCGTCTGAAATCTTTTTTGCTATGCTGGCCAACAACTTTTGTGTGAAACTTCTATACGTAAATGTAACACGTGTGTGGTGTAAGGTTTGGGCGGCGCGTTCGTGCTGGCGGCGGGCAAGGTGAAGCACCACGTGATGCCGGACTTCTCGGCGACGGCGCTGTGCTCGGACGCGGACGTGGACGCGTGGCTGCACTACTTCGAGCTGGCCGCGCCCATCATGCACGTGGGCACGCTCGTCACCGGCGACCTGGTATGCAGCAGCTAGCTACAACATATATAGTGCTTGGTTGTGTAGTATCGCGAGTATATCATGTTATTTTATGTAATCATTTTACGGTCCTTGACAAGTTATAACTTTATTTAGGCTAACCATACTATACTTTTTTTTAAATATACTCCAATCTTTCTATCTACGAAATAAAAATAATATGATAAATATATTTTATATATTTGACTTATAAAGTTATAATCAGAAATATTGTACATTGTAAACGTTGACATATAAAGTTTACTATTGATGTCACATTAATATCCAGTACAATCAGGGATCTAATGTGTGTAATGTCCCCAGGGGCTGGACCTGCGCGTGCAGCACTTCCACGGGTACAGCGCGCACGGCGACGGGGGCCACTACCACTACGACACGACGCCGGACGTCGCGCACTACGAGGGCTACTTCACGCTCGCCTCCTCCGTAGTGCGCGTCGACCCTCCTGCCGCCACGCATGCTATCGGACGAGACTGATTCTAGAACTTTCGTACTAAAATACTAAAAACACAAATAAATTTAACTTTATATTTGGGAAGCAAATGTTAAATTCAGTTTATATTTTTACCATTTTGTCGAAACACTTTTTAAAGAGGCGCATCAAAAAAGTAAATAAGTAGGAATTATAAAGAACAAAATACTGTAAATTTTTGTAAATACTTTAATACTGTAATAGAACAATATATTGTATGATCTGTTAATTGTTAAGAGAATAAACGATTTAAAATATTTTTTTGTTTTATTTCCAAGTCTGTTATTAAAGATGGATCAAAATGGTACATTTTGGCCGACATATAAGTTGGGTTTCTACTGTTGTTATAATTAATTTGATAAAAATAATCTAGATGTCAATATTAAAAATTACTGCCATGCGTGCATGTATCATACTTATAATATTACTTAAAAATATATTAAAAAAGTGTTGCTTCTACATTAAAAACAGTAACAAAAGTCAAACGAGAGCCTTTGTTTACTATAATACCCCTTCTATTGCACGGCGTCTTTATATGGGTATTTTACGTGTAACTGACACCTTATCTATTAAAATCAGTTCCCCATTTATAGTTAGAGTGGCGTGCTTGCTTCCGTCGTTGTCAGATGATGGTATCCACAAATTGTTTAATGACGGGTCTGTCAATTCCCGTTCTTGTTCACTTTAAGGAAACACCGTAGAAAATAAAAGCCAAATTGTCTGTGATATTCTATATTTACAAGTGATGGCGTTGTACAAAAATTAGAAAACTATCTAATAACAATAACGACGGATCAACCTTCGACCTGCGGCTGCACTACTGCGACGGTCAAGTCAGTCAACACCTCTACAGTCTACACACAGGTCACTACGTTACAAGATCTATTGAGATATCTATTAGGTCAAAACTATTCATGTAAAATGCTTCATAATACGAGAAAATATTATTTAAAGCAATTCATTGGCTATATGATTGATTTCATGGATGCATTCAGATTGAATCCCTTACAATTTTATTGTCCGAACGCCTTTAAAACATACGTAAAAAATAAACGAGTCTTACAAATATGATTCCGATATATAAAAATAGTTATAACTTTAATATTATATACATTTAAATAGCATTACAAATGAGCTTCATACGTCAGCGATGCGGCAAGTTTTCGTTTATTACATTATAAATTAGAAATTACAATTTTATTTTCACAAATGTGGCTATCATAGAAATAGAAGTTTTAAAATTCGACTTATAGATGTATATGCTACCGGCCAAACCCGAATCCAGGACAAACTCGATTTGCCTAGGATAAACTAGACTAACTATTAAACTATCGCGAATAGAACGAAATAGTTTAGCCTGGAAGATATCAAGAACAGCAAATTTATAAAACCTTCGTAGGATTCTAAACGAGAGATAAATTGTATTATTTTACGACCACATTTTCGGAAATTTATAAACTTACCGAACTCACGCGTAAAATAATAAGTAAGCAATAACCAAACGCCATGTGTTCTCTGATTGGTTGAATAACTATATTTTCCGTATTATAAAAAAGCGTTAAATTAAAAGCACTTCTGTGATTGGTCGAACCATTTAGAACCTTACGAATGGATGTTCGTTAGTTGATAAATTTACCACGAGAAGTCGCAAATTGATAAATTTGCAAAAATGCGGTCGTAAAATAATACATTTTCATCTCTTAACCGTTTAGAATCCTGGGTTTATAAATTTCCTAGAAAATTTATAAATTTGCGGTTCTTGTTATTTTCCGGTGACATATAATATAAGTAGAGAGTATAGAGTTAGTCCGTTGCCGCATCTCTCTCGAACAATGGAATGAATAATCTGCTTTAATGCCTAATTTAACAACAAACCTTGCAGACAGCTGGTAAATGACTTACAAAAACCTTCAAGACATTAAGTCTCACTTCTCCATACAATTTAAGTTGTTTTAAATCATAAGAGGACTTATTGTAAAAATTCCTCTGTTTATGGTAGTAAAAATTTCATTTATTCTTCAAAAAAAGTTTTATGTTTAAATGGTAAACTAATTTGCTATGTTTTTTGCGTAACATAAAAAAAATACAGAGAAGGGTTGGAAAGTTGTTAACCAACCCTTGTACGCTAATACGAGATCAAATACATGGAAATTGAGCATTCAGCAGAATTCATTGGAGAAGCCAAATAAACTGCCAACATATAAGCAATAAAGCATACACATATATATGTACAATTTAAAACAAAGTCTAAACATACAACTAATGAATAAACTCGAATAATAAAGACTAGAATGTGAATTTTGAAAACCTGTCTGTCCACAGCCTGAGTGTATTTTTTTAATATCCTATTTTTTTGTGATGTTTAATAAGGAATCATCAAGTTTATTTATACACGAAGTATGTGATAAGCTAAGCTTGTATGAATAATAATAATAGCATGTTAAGATATCGGTTAAATAAAAATATACAATCCAGACAGTTTTGGAATACAAACTTTAGTCCTTCACAATTTTTGGGCAACATTTTAATTTAAGACACTTTGAAAGAGTTATTTTTAATATTTTTTTATGTTGACAGAAGATACAAAAGAAGAAACAAGTATCAAGCAGGCACGCATCGCAGTACATCAGCTGATTTGCGTCAACGTGACGTCACGAAACTGACTCGCCGAGATAGCGACATGAATCTACTTGATACTTTGTCTGAAGTTCATTTTTTATATTCATTCATTCATAATTATGAGACTGGAAGTGTCTTATTTTAAAATGTTGCTCATTATTTTAATAACAAGAGATAAATATTATTCATTACAATGGAAGTTATTGTCTATTCATGGGTTCTGCAGTCTCAATAAAATAATAATATGATCGAACGAAAGCATGTGACGAGGAGTATTCAGGGAGCAGCTCAGGAGCGGAAGCAGCGCACGGCGCGCACCACGTACTGGCGGCAGATGGGGCACTCGGCCAGCTGCTTGGCGCAGGCCGTGCAGGCGGCGATGTGCCCGCACTCCAGCAGCACGCACTCCAGCGGCGCCGCGAAGCAGATCTTGCAGCACTCCTCCAGCGGCAGCTTGTCGATCTCTGACAATCCAACCACATATTCAACGAGATAGGCAAATAGGGCTATACAGAAACGGTTCAATTCTTTATCTCTTCATATTTATTTTATGGATGACAAACCATTAATAGGGATCTTCGAGCCTTGCAAATGTCCAAGCTTACTCTTTACTCGTTTTAGTAACAAAAAATATTCAAATTAAAGTATGAAATCAAAATCCACTCTCACTCAGGGGTGCCTCAAGGCTCACTTGTATGTATACAACAATACAGTCATGACGCAACTGACCGTCGCGGTACTTGGCGTGGTCGGTCCACAGCAGGCGCGCGCGCTCCAGCAGGTCGCGCCGCTCGAGGCAGCCGCGGAACTCCACGCGGTTGCGCGCCAGAAGCTCCTTCAGCTGCTTCACGTTCAGTCGCTCCAGGTCTGAAGCTTGCTTTATGCTCTCCAGATCGATGTTCTTTGGACTCTCTGAAAATCAGTGAAAAGAACAATTTGAAGTATGTGTTCATTCATAAAAATATATTGCCTGATTTATCTGCCCTATTGATCTAATGTATAATAATAGGAAGTAGTCAAAAATATTTTTGCCAAAAAAATAGATAGGCTTTATTTTAATGAGTCATAAATTGAAAATATTATCTAGTTCAAATAGTAGGAAACCCAAATAAATTATTTTTGCATATATGAGTGTTGTACAAGTTGACAGAATAAGAGCAAGCGTAAGTATGCCTTTTTAACTAGTAGGGAAATCTCCATACCCATGGACATTAGGAAAAGGATCACAGGTTATAGACGTCGCTGATTGAAGGACTCACCGCAGCGGGTGGGGGTCACGGAATCGTTTCGATTGGTGTGCATGATGGGTTCGTCCTGCAGGCTGGCGGTGTCGGAGCGGTCGGAGCGCGCGGACTCGGGCCGGTACAGCTCCAGCTCGGACGCGGCGCGCATCGGCGACGCACCCACGCCCCCTCCCAGTCCCACGCCCAAACCCCCCACCACCTCCGCTGCCGGACCAGATATTAGCACTTCCGAATCTACAGGAAAAAATATTGCAATATTAATGTTGTATCATTCTCTCTTAAGCTTAACATTTTATATACGTCAATTTAACCATATTAAGGTTAATAAACAAAATTGAAGCTACTGTATTAAAAACTTTTAAATAGAACCTTTCTTTGTTTCATGCTTATTGTCAAATGTCAAAATCAAAACTATCTTAATTCAACTAGGCTACATATAGTAACACTTTTGAATAGTCAAGGTATTACAAAACATTTACCACCGGTTCGGAAGACAGTTTCTACAGAGAAGAACCGGCAAGAAACTCTGATAGTTGCTCTTTTTAAAATAAGAACATACAATTTTAAATATAAACTTTTGTTTATATTTTAGTCGAGTTTTTACTCGACTATTATTTTATACATGGAAAAGGTCACCCTCCTGTAAGTGTTAAATTCATGCCATCATAGGTAATTTTGTTAATTTTTGCTTTACCATCTAATTTTTTAATAGTTAATACATACCAAATGAACACAAAATCACAACTTTTCTCAAAGTCAAATGGGCTCACCATTAGGCAAAGGATCAGCAGGGCGGGTGACGAACTCCCAGCCGGAGTCGTCCAGGTCCTCCACTTCGAAGCAGTCGGTGGTGTCCACCCGCGCGCTGCCGGAAGACTCACTCCTAGACACTGCTTCAGGCACAGGCACTTGAATGTCCCGCTCACCACCTAACAACATTATTTTCGTGATGATTTTTTCATCCAGTTTTATACAACTCAATCAGTAAATATAGGAATAAAGAAAAGCTATTTAAATTTAAGTACAACTCAAACTAGTCTGTCTTTTACACACAGTTTACTATACAAATCTGTCAAAATTCCTAGACTTGACGGGTACTTAAATTTGATTTGCGTACTAGAATTTGGCTTCAAGTTGCTAACTTTAAACAACTGTAAAGTAAAGTCAAGACTCAAGACATAAAACTAAAAAAGACAGAAATCCATTTATCTACAATAATTCAATCCTATGTATCATACATCCATACCCTTTCTTTTTACTTTTTAAGGCTGGTAACACATTTGCAATAGGGCTTACTATTATGTGAAACTCTCCCAAACACACTTAGATAGACATAAAATCTGAAATTAAGTAAAATTCATACCAGGTGTGGTGGTGAACCATCTGTCAGAATGGTTTACATTTGGCTGAATGTTCTCCGTGCCACTCGGGGGAGCGTGAGCATGGGCTGCATTAAAACAATTACCTAAAATTATAGTAAGTGTAATAAGCCAAAATATTTGCTTTGACTCTCTTTCTTCAAATATTATATTTATCAGTGCACTTACACATAATACAGTTATTTTATGAAAGTATACTGTAAAACATTAAATGTAAATAGAAGAAGGTATATTACTTCTTTATAAATAATTACACAGTACTTCACTAAACTAATCTGTTATCTATATTTTATCACAGTGTCAAACAACATATACCAAGTACTATAGACAAATAATGCCTTAACTCAAAGACTAAATATTCTGACTACCCAAAGGTATATATCATATTTTTTTATATATGTATTATGACAAGAACCTACAGGTTAACTTATTTCAGTATTATTTATCAACCAGACTACTATTAAAAAAACTAACTTCTATTAGGAGGTGGTGGGGCAGGTTGCGCTGTCGCCCGCAGATCAAACGTTGAAGTAATGAAGTCACTAATGTTGTTAGTTATGCCTTTGAGAGTACTGTTGAGGGGACTCGCGCCCGCACGAGGCCCTCGCCTACGATAAGCCGAACTGTTCACATGTGATATACATAGATTTAGCAACTCTTCTTTTTCTGAAAAATAACATTTTGATATGATAATTCAATAATTTTAGATCAGTGTGCCATTTAAAGGTATGTTTTGTAATTTAAGTATTTCTAGTAGGAACACTTTTTGGAGGTGGTAGAGTAATGTCACAATACAGTGGGCACCCACCCTCCCCAAGAAAACCGTTGTCAAGTAGTTGCATATTATCAGAAATCTTAAGACTTGGTGAAGCACATAAGGGAGTAAGACACTGAGTTTTGTCACAGTTCATAGACAAAAGTGATTGTTTACAACCAACAGATAGTAAAACATATACAACCCAATATTCGTAAATACAAGTGCCAATGTATAATATTATAGGCATATTAATTACCATTAACTTTTGTGTATAATACATGGATTAAAAAGTACAGAATACAGAATAAAAATAGGAAAACAGCAAGTCACTTGTTTAATTATACATGAATTAATTACTTATTAAAATCTGTGTGTATGTAGCTTCTAGAGTTTTCCAAATTATAATCATATTAGATAAACAAAAGATTGATTTACCAACACAACCACGAGTGGACACATTTTGGCGCTGCAAGAAGCATTGGAGATCACGGACTTTGAGGTGGGCTATGGTTTGTCTCGATAAGGGTCTTGTGGACAGGACGCGGCAGGGGGCGCACATCACCCCGCCGCCGCGCCGCAAGCAAGCACTACAGTAGTAACGTTCACATTCAGAGCACGGTCGTTTTCTTTTAAATACGCTGAACTGAACAGCGCAACTCTCACAAGGCATTTTACATCCGTGTCCTTGCTATGTAATCACTAATCACAACACAACTATGGATTTCACTTAAAACTTCACTTCCAGGTTACGTCCAATGCCATAATTTCATTATCGTTTGCAAAACACACAAATTTAATACAATTACGACATAGTGCAATGCGTTATTTAGATTTATTTCGTGATTTTTGGCCCGTTTGGGCAAGAACAATATGTAATAGGTATATAGTACACGCACAACTTTTGTTATTTGTCAAATGTCTATTTACCTTTGACGTTTAGATGACAGCTGTCATACCTTAGAGAGAAAAAATACAGATAATATTATGATAGCCCTTTTTAACCGACTTCCAATTAAGGAGGTTATTAACCAACTTCAAAAAAGGAGCTCATTCAATTCGACCGTGTATATGCTTTCTTTTTTTATGTTTGTTCGGGCATAACTTTGCCGTCTCTGGACCGATTTTGGTGATTCTTTTTTGTTTAAAAGGTGATACTTCTTAAGTGGTCCCATTTTAAGGATATCAGGGTCTGATGATGAGAAACCAGAGAAATCGTTGGGAACTTTTGTTTGAGCTTGATAAATTTGTATTGATAAGGACTTTGCACCTAAATGGGTTGTACAAGGTGTCTGATGCTGCATAGCGTAAAGAACTCCTCTACAGTAGGTATACAGAAGCTACCTTGTGTTGGGACTTAATTAATTTGTATTGATGAAAACTTTGCACCCGTCTGATTTATAATGTAGATTTGCACTAAATCTGATGATGGAGATCATAGACAGTTGAGGGAATTCCTCAATGAATTACAGCATTTAACATAGAACAACCACTTTCCGAGTTAAGTTACCGCCATTTCTCCATTCGAGAAGCATCATCGATCGATCCACCACTTAAAATCGTAAAATAAATATTTTTTTTTACAAAAATAAACCAATTTTAAACTAAAAAGCACGAAATAAATTTGTTTCGCACAAAGTAATACGTATTTTCATTTAGTATAAAGAAATGATTTAACAGTATTTTATAATTTAGAAGTCGGTGCCAAGTAAAACAATAACTGTTTGTTAAATCGATTTTGTATAGATTGTTGTAGCATTTAATAATTCATTCATTCATTCAATCAATAATAATTCATTTTATGATGTTATTTTGTTATTGTCTACAATGCGTATAGTAGGTATATCAAATTAAAATAATTCGTTTTAAGATCTTTAATTCTTCAACGGATTTTAATAATCAATATTAGTAAATAAGTATGTATATGTATTTTTACATCATGGTAATGAAAGTTACATGGTAATTAATAGGTATATCCAAAGAAGGAAAAGTATATCTACTATAAAAATAGTTAATAAAATTATATAGGTACCTAGTGTATAAAATATAGATCCCTGATCAATATACTCATCTATTGTTTAAGGTGAATCGATTACAAAACGATATTACGATTACAATAGTAAATAAGTTTCAGAAACATCTAAGTCAATACGTGCGTAAGTTTGTAGGTATGTAAACAATTTAATTTCGTTATGAGCTGGACGTTTTGTTTTTTCAAGCTCACTTTCACAGCTGAGGTGTCCGAGTGGTTAAGGAGTTGGACTTGAAATCCAATGGGTTCTACCCGCGCAGGTTCGAATCCTGTCCTCAGCGATTGCTTTTTATTTATTTTCGTTTATATTACACAAAGCATTCCTTTATTTAAGTTTTTGTACGCTGTAGGTATAACGGTAACAAGTTTTATATAATAGTTTTTGCGACTACACGGCCCACCGATCCTTAAAATCGAACATTTATAGTTCGCTAACCCGTAACTCATCGCATTACATAAAAAGCTCGACTGTAATGGAATTTGTAACCATAATTGCAAACGTCATTGCCACGCTCTGGTGTTAAGGAAAACATTACAACAATATTTTTACGAAGATGAGAGAGCGCTTATTAATGCGTTTCTGTGAATATGACACATTCATTAGGACATTTGTGATTCTGTGAAACATGCCCTGTGATCCGGCCGACCTACATTAACTACTATTATCAAAAGAACAAGTTTGTAAGGCTATTTTTTTTAAACAGAGCTATTTATGTTACACGTAAAGTGCCTGGACTCACAAGATAGTCCTTGAGTGAGCTAATGAGAATGAGCTCCTTGACGGATAGACGATTGAGCCTCAATGTTTCGCTTGCGTTCGGTTATAGTACCTACTTAAATATATCTTAACATAGACTTTTGAGAGTCGCGCTGCTAAATTTCCTTTATTCGTCATGCTATTAGATAATCTCTCATCAATCTTCTAATCATATGTGGTGAAAACCCTTAATTATACTGTTCATAATTTATTAAGAAAACAAAATGTACCTCATTCGACCTTATTTATGTACAATGACCCCGTTAGAATATGATCTACACTAAAAATAAAATAACGCTTAGACCGTTATAAAAAGGAATTCCCCTAAAAATACTGATGTGGAAAGATTCAATATAAAATTTTGCGCAATAAATAGATGTATTAGCTGAGTAATAAATACCTATAAATACTTAACTTATTAAGAACTAGGTGGCGTCCGCGACTTTGTCTGCCAATTGCTGTAAAAATATCACAATACAAAAAGAACATTTGTATTTGGAAGTTCCATGATATTTTTAGTTTAATTTTCCTTTCGACCAAATTTAGTTACCATCAAAAACGTAAAGTGGGTGAATGTGAACATATTTTCGATAATTTAAAAATAAAAGAAAAGATTAGGTACATAACGCATGCAATGGAAGCGTGAGCTCAAATATTAATACTTTTTTTACTTGTCATTAAAAAAAATACATTTAAAGTAAACTAATAAAATAAAGATCTGTGAGACTTTCTGTCGGCCTTTCAACAATAGGAAGCGTCTTGATCTTCTCACGCCATGATTAATTAAGTGACATTAAATAAACAGCTTGTGACGTCACGTAACACGTGCTTCAAAGACGTGACAGTTTAATTGATATTAAATATCATGTAAGTTTAATTTTAATTACCTCCTGCGGTTTTCAATTTTTGCTCTTGTTGGCGGAAAGGGAAACATTTAGACATAATGTACCTAATAATAACGTCGTAAAAATGTCACGTCGTTAAAGTTATTCAATGTTAATATATTGTTAGTACAGATGTTATATTAACCATAAGGAGTGTTGATAACCATTAAGGGGGGTTTAGATGATAACCAATGCAATATTCTTCCCCCCAAAATGGCACCTGACCGGTCAGTATAGTAGTATGGGTACATGCATATGTCCCATAGTAACGTCAGGCGTCTGGTATGTCGTTAATGTGTGCAATCTGCTACTGAGAAAATATCACGCACGGGTGCTGTTTGTTACATAACCGAGATATCACCGAGAAATCAATATTGTCCTTAAAGTTATATGTAGGTGCATTTTTACAATTTTTCCTATTCTATTTTCTTAGTATAATATTAAATCAATACACTTATAGAAAAATGAGTAATTATTTGTTTTAATGCAAGCAGCCAGGTGAATCAATGTTTGAATATGTTTTGAATAGGTATACCTACAAAAAGCGTCAACACATCACTCTCGGACCTTTAGGTAATTACGTATATATAGGTATTAGGTACTATGCTTGAAGCTTTATTGAAAGATGATAAAATTGAATCACGGTAAACAAACTTAAATATAAAGTGCCTAGGTTAATGTATGTATTCAAGTTACATATAAAAGGACTTTTAATTTATATCGTTACAGTGACAAAAATATCAATATAACAATTATTCCTCTTTAAATGATCTGATAAAAATCTATCTTCTAAGATTGACTCACTATATTCGTTCGTTCAAATTTGATAACTTTTTAGAAATTAAAATAAAAAAAATCATTTACCCTGAAGAAAATTATGATATTTTTTTAGAAACGTCTTAATCATACTATATACAAATCGACATAGACGAAGTCCCGAGCAACAGCTAGTGAAAAAAGGGGACATTTGACCGCGATCTCTCCTGCTTAAAACTATTCACCCTTAAAAAGGATCTAAGTCATATTCCCCGAGAAAGACGGATGCGGGAAGAGAGTTCTTGAAATGAGCGAAGGAAGTGTATGAAGACAGGTCGCATTACTAGTGTTATTGAGACACAAAACGACCTGTCGCTGAGTCATCGAGACTCACCATCACGCCACGATTGTCCTTCTTTAAACAAACAAGTGTATCATCAAATATTTCGCCAGCCAGGCGATAAATTATATTGGTCGATAAAACTTCTAGAACATGGTGAGCTAGGCGTATCGATGATTTAACTATTATGTAAAGATTTTATATATTATGTTATGTAATATAATTTGTTACGTACGTATGTAGTCCTATATTTTTTTCATTGGAAATATTTAGGACGTTTCGGTCACATGGGACTTTCATTTATAATGTTGCTTATTACTTAAAAGGAGGAATTAGGGATATATCTCGGATTCAACTTATATGCTAGCGTTCCTATTTTATTGAATAAATAGGAAAGGGAAGGATAACCTTGTGGACTATTTCGTAAAAGGTTGTCATTGCTTATTTCCTATTATTTCTGTATACGCCTATTTTTGACTTGGCTAAAAATATCTTTTGTTGTTCAGAACAGGTAAAACCACGCGGCACAGCGAGTCATTTTTTATAAATTATAATTGAGTTATATGTAGAGACATTGTGGTCCTAAATAGAATAAGCATTATGCAATTACAACTTGTTTTTCGTTGTTTTACGTAAACTCAGCATTTGATAGAAATTGTTATTTTTGTATGAAATTTGATGCCCTTACACGTGCGTCTGATCTAAATAATATGCCTATGTTGTTCGCACGTACAGGTAACTAGAAAACGAAATTTTATCATTTAAAATTTCGAATTATCCGTTATTTTTGTTCTATGAGCTATAAATGAGGAATATAATCGTGGATTTACGCATACAGTAAACTATTAATAACAGAATTAAATGAAGGTGTTGACAAACAGGCAAAAATCTTATAGATTTTTCTAAACCCTTAAAATTAGTACTTAACTTGTACGGACGTACATACTATACTTACTTACAAGTAATTTCAAAGGCATAAGTCGATAAGCATTAATGGATTACAAGCGGCGGCCTGCGGTTTCACCCGTATAGCTACCGTTGCCATGGCAACATCGAGATAAAAGTATCTGATGGGTTATTTTAAAATCTAATCTACTATCGTGGAATAGTCACCCCTTACACGCTGCCTTTTTAACCGACTTCAAAAATTATAAAATAATTTTGTAATCAGTTATATACCTATAATACTTAATGAAAACACGTTTAATTATGCTCGAAGCTGATTTATTTATTTATTCCTTTCGAATTTGAGATTTTATTTCTGTTAAAAAATATATTATTGTCAGCAGCAGACCGACACAACCCATGCTCCGTTTCCCGAGGCTCATATGTATCTGTAGAGCATTTCCCTACTATAAAAAAGGGTCCAATCTCTCAGCATGTCAAACTTCGGCCAAATTCGTTGTATAGTTTTTGCAAGAGAGAGCCGTTTATTCAGGGCCGCGCCAACCCTCGGTAGCGCCTGTGTGCAGATCCTATGAAGCGCCTTTTTTAACGAATCTTCATAAAAAAACGAATTTAATATGTTTTGTTGTTTACAAGGCCTTTGTTCCGTCTATTGTACCTACTTACTTATCGATATACCACTACCAAACAAAACAATACTTTAGGTACCAAAATAATTTCGATGGCAGTGGAGACGCGGCGCCCCTCTTATCTT
>DWAJ01002220.1:0-18447 GCA_018238005.1 Eurema mandarina
CGGCCACTACCAACTAAAACCCACCGGTGAACTTTCTATATTCCTATAAAAAAAAAAAAAAAAATAACAACTGATAATCTAATCCACTACCTACAACCAAAACATTTCATTCATTCTCCATGTAAAACTGACGTCTAACTGATTCGATGAGTCTGTATAAACAATGGTAATCACAAGCCCGGGCAGTTAATAGTCGAGCCGGGATTATTGAATGTGACATCTCCAACGATCGGCACAGCTGTTTAATTACTAGCAGACGATTTTAGACACTACTCGTTCCGAAACAGAAATGGGTTGTGGGACCAGTGTGAGCGATAAACACCTGCCTTAAATATAATACGATATTATTGCAAATCATTAGATTTTTTTTACCTATCATTAGATTTTAGTACTTCTTCAAAACTAAGAGAGGATAATCAAAAATATGTTTTACCTACCATTTTTTTATTTTAAATATTTTAATATTAGTAAGATGTACTAGCAAATTTCGCTGAGTTTCAATAAATAATTTTGCAAATAATTAATGTATTTTATCCCCTTTTTATAACTTTAAAACAAGGAATATGTATAAATTAATCTTAATCAATTTATTGTTATCATATTTATATTCTGTGGATGTTGTAGACGCCATTAAATGTCGCGGCATTATTTTATTTGTAAATCTTGTACGTTTAAAGTTTAATTATTGTATATAACAGTTTAATGTACGTCTTTTTGGAGACCGTTTAAATAAATAAATGACTTAATAAATAAATAATATAAAACTATTGTCCGCTTCCCGCTCACAGTAGCGCGAACCCCATCCCGGTGGTCAGCCACAATGTCTATAAATTCTGACACAATATTTGGGCTAGACGGGAACTTTCTGAACGCGTTGTTCAGTTATGATACAAAGTCGGAACTTATTTCAATTAATTAATATTGAAATTACTCATTTGGTTCTCGTTTTGTTTGTTGTAGAACAGATGTGGAAATTAAATGTTTATGAGTCTGTACTAATAAAATATACGGATAATTAAGTCTGTAGGTTGACAGATTATATTGAGGGGTGAATAATAGTCGTAATAGTAGTCTAGGAAGATATCACCCGAGACTTTATCACATAAGCATGTACTATGAAGTGATCCTTTGAAGAAATTCTGTCTTTGCCCCTGGTTTTACTGAACCGATTATTATAGATCTATATACCGATAGAGTTGGTTTTCAATTCAAAAGAAAAATACACCCGTGCCGACACAAGATATATACTCTTTAAACTAGAGAAAAACATCATCAGCATCCCTAATATAAAAAAAAATCTCTCTTTACACACATGTTCATGTTCTGATCTAATTAAGTAAGAATAAACAGTATTATCATAATTTAGTATTATCATATTTTATATACCTTTTGTAAATATCTGAACGAATTGTGTCGGTGGCGCATGTGTGTCATGATTTGGATGAAACAGGCTCCTGAAAAACAGTCTTTACTATCTTGGGAGACTGGGTAAATTTTTGTAAATCACCTTATAATGGAAATAAATATATTATTATTATTATATGTTGCCATAATTGGGAATTATCATTATCCTCAAAGTAATTAGATTTTGATGTTGGCAACACGTTCTAGACCTGTCTTTTTGTGAATATTTACAAAACAATACAACATAAACGAAAGAAACAAAAACTCAAAACAAACTGGCAATTCAAAGGAAAAATACATTTCTCCTCACAATTAAAATTAAAAAGTTTATTTCGTAACACTAGATAAAAGTGTAAAGTTTCGCGATAACTCCAGTAATTTATCACGGAGATATTTTTGTAATTTTTTCAACACCGACCCGGCGCACGCTAAATCACCGCGAGACAGGAATTATCAAATAACTCAAGATAATAAAAATATAACTCAGTAACGATGATAAGTCGCCGCTTGAATTTCAAATTATAATTTAATTAGAATGGAAATTGCTTTGGTGAAGCCTAAGATTAGGTCAAGCGTTCTTTCATTAGTTATTTCAGTTGGGTCTATTTCCTGGTGGAATCTACTATTTCATGGCATGGTTTTAGGGTATTTCAAAGACGAACTTACAGTTAACAGTGTATGGATAGAATCTTCCTCTGAACCATAAGGAGGTTCCTTGATCAAACTAACTGGACGTTAGGCCCCAACAGTTCAATGTCGAGGAATTGTATATATGCAACTTGTATATATAGTATATATATCTAGTATTGGCCGACGGATTTGTAGGAATTCCAGATTGTTCTTCGACTATATTACATGTTATCTAGTTCACCGGTAGAACCACTAGTTAATATGATACCACTATTTGAAAATGAAAATGAATGAAAAATTCTTCATACAGCATATACAGCATTTAGCAAATAGTCGTATCATAAAACTTTTTAAACATATTATTCTCTTAAAAATAGATCTATTATAGCATTTTTAAAGAATAGACGAAGCATTAAATTCTTTAATACATACTTATGTCTTTTAGTACTCACTAAAATAGACTTCAAACCCTCGAGAGGCGTCTAAATATATCTATTTCGACTGTATCTATGGCAGCTGACATAATACAAATTAAGTGGTCATATAACATCGTTTATTTTGGCTTAGAAAAAATGTGAACCCGTCTAACAGTAGCGTCGTTATTTTAACTGGAAATAGATATTTTAGGTATGTTGAAAAAAATAGCGCCTGTAATCTTTTAGTTTATTGGGCTCGTTAGTTGAACAGTATGTTTGTAAAAAATTATTTACAACACAGGTTAGAGTTAGTGTTTTTAATATTATAGTTTTTGTACGACATTTTCCCCCATTTAAAGGTTAAAATGCATACATAAAGCTTCAAGCCTGATTGCCTATTATAAGATGTTCCGTCTGCTCAGTTCATCAGTAGTAGGAAACTGATTCTTCTAAAATGCCTGTTTTTTATTTCTAAATAGACCAGCACTGAGTCATAGGTCACCTGATATTAAGCTACTGTTTTCATTTTATTCAAATAAGTTTTAGTGAACTCATTTTGCTTTCGGAGCAACACCAATTATAAACACAAGGAACCTACTTACACTTGGTTTGTCTCCTCATTTATTATTAATTTCTAAAACTGATATAACCCAAAAGTTCATAACTCTTTGTACGTACTCCATTACCGGCAGACGCGGTAATAGGGCTGACACACCGAGAATAACCACTTAATTTATTGAACGAAACTAATGAAATTCCTGACTAAAGTTTATTACACGAGGCAGCCCTGCACGGTAATTTTCGACCGTGCCAAGGAGACGGTTTAATGGTTTCTTTAATTATTTCAAAATTAATGTTTCGCGTGTTTATTCAAGGTGTTAATTCCCAGTTGTTTGGGGATTAATTGTTGTGTTTGTACGGATTATAAAATGGGGAACGTCAAGCACCTTATTTTCTTTACCAAGACCTTACGGCCAAATACCTGACCGCATAGAAAATTTAAGCACGTCTCAAATATAGCTATTTTGACAGATTTGTGTAGCGCGCTGTCCAATTGCACCGATTAGAGTTATATGTTAATGAAAGTGAGTCAAACACTTTCACAAAAATAAACTTTCCACTTTTAACAGTTTAACAAAATATAACGATTGGAAACGACTCTAAGAGTGAATGGTTGAAAATTGTAAATACAAAGGGCAAATTACACCAAATAAATGTTTCAAAAATTTGATACGTCAGCACAAGTCTGGTAGGGGGAAAGAAATGTCGACGATAGCTTTAAATCACGAGAGTGAGCGTATTAGGTTACTTTTATATATTAGCACATTTTCCGATTAATATCAGACTTCGAATAGAACCATGAACTAATCCTAGTTTTTAACCACCGACGCAAAAACGATGGGGTGTTATAAGTTTGGCGTGTCTGTATGTGTATGTGTCTGTGTGAGATAACGTAGTTCCCAAACGAATAATTTTAATGTAGTTTTTTTGTTTGAAAGGTATATCCTTCGAGAGTGTTTTCAAGCTATGTTTGGTGGAAATCGGTTCAAGTCTTCAAGGTCATCAGGTTCAGGTCTTCAGGTCATCAGGTTCTAATACTGAGTTTTATGAAGCAAGGTCAATGCGGATTTACTCGCATTGAATCAATTAAATAAATAACGAAAATGTCTATGTTCATTCGGATCCCTCGAGAAATAGGTATACAACATTTCTGGATGCTTTTGCGTAAAAGCGTAACACATCCCTACTTTTACATCTAATATTATTAATTGTAAAAGCTATGTACGTTAAAATAACTAACTTGTTTATGGAGTGAGAACTATGACTGTTTTTTTAAAGACAGAAAGTGAGAGACAAATTTATCTTTATTACACTAAGCTATATATAGTAAAACTATAATATTAATTATTAAACATCTCATTGTCATAATGTTATAAATTGTGGCACACACTCGAATTCTCTAAGTACAAATTGTGATGATAAATCATTAAAAAAATTGGAAGACGCTGACTTGTGCGATTGTTGCAAAATTTAAAGATAGGGGAATTTCAAATAAACATTGCTAGTTAAAACACAATACAATGTATAATGTACCTTAAAACATCTTACATCATATTAACAATACTATTAGCATCGACTTTAATTATTAGGATCGATTTTAATAATTTTTATTTCACTGAGTATAGGTCGCGTCATTTATGTTAAGCGCTGGACGAGAATAGCTGCACATCGGTAGAATCGCGCTCGTAATTGACGTATTGGTGCGAAAAAGACAACACGACTGGGACAACAAATCAACGCTCGCGCACCTGAATCACTCGCCCCACGCGCCGCACCCTAACTCGATACCTTATTTTTGACTTCTGCGCAGGTTTCGTTCAGCGCTAAAGATTCGTGACGCGACCTATACTTTATCAGTGTGTTTGGTGGTTGATTGTTTCCTTTACAGACTCATTTATTGACATTTGGTTAGCTTCAGTTATTTAATTGGTGATTGATGTTAATTTAGTGAATTATAAGACCTGTATTTGTAATCACATTTCTTTTTTATATTAAATCCATTCCTGATTCCTAAAAAAACACATATTTCTTGCCGTTTTTTCTAGAAAATATAGTAAATTGTGTTTTACATACATTTATAAAACTAAATGATTGATTGTTCGATTATTTCTAAGGTCAATTAATTGGACCATATTTAAAATGTATAATTATGTTAACAAGTAATTATATTATTTGAAAAGCAGAAGAGTTTGTTTGTTTGTATTAACGTAGGTACCTTTCAAACTACGAATGGGATATTTTACTTATGTATTTGTTATTTACACACGTTTTAGAAAAAATAATTATTAGAAATTAAAACGGTCTCAAATTACTACAAAGTGTATACACTATTTAAGATAATAAATTTTCTAATTAATTAACCGAAGGACATATAATCATTATAGATCAAAAGTGGCAATTAGCACTGATTGTGATAAATTGAAAGAATTTTATAATCAATCACAAAGCTTTATTAAGCCCTTTCAAACCTTTTAAAAGTTAGCATTTTGTTTTAGTGGAACGCGTTGAAACAAGATGGCGTCCGTGGATTAAATTATGAATGATTACTGATCGTTTTATTTGTGACTAGCTTTGTTTTATGGTTTCTTTCGTGTATCTGTTAAAAGTCATTTTAGGGTAATTTCAAATGTACTCGTAGCTGTATTCCAAAAACAAACTTTTACATTATTCTTTAAATAATGCTTTGTAATAAAAAATATTTAAGTTTTTAGAGGAATGTAGTAATTCAAGATGGCGGCGATAGACTTAACTTGTTATTGGCTTAATAACAATACTTCTAAATTTATCTACTTCATGGAAACTTTCATATTACTTATCGCCGCGACATGGCCTTTGTTCCAACATAACTTATCCAAAATTATATTTTATTTATTTTATTATTATTATTTTTACATATTATAACTATAGCAATCGGAATTATTAAGGATTTGAGAAACTTTAGTACTAAATATTGACTAAAACGTCAAGTAGTCGCTACTTAACGACACAAAAACAACAATCACAAAAATAATTCAAACATAATCAAATTATATCGTTAACATTTCAGTGAGCGCGAAGTTCGGAACTTCACGGGGATTTAACAGTCCCAAACAAACACAGCTTCGCTAAATAAGTGCAAAAATGCATAAATCCTGAGCTGAGCAAACTGTTACAAGTCGTAAATAACTGGGAGCTCTCGGTATCCTGAAATTCTTAGACCGTAAGCGATCTGTTCTGTGTCCTCTAATTATTTTAAGTTAGAAGCAGGGCGCTGTTGTTAAAGGTCGTTAATTGAATTTAGTAGATCACCCATGTATTACTTATACATGGAGGTACATATAGGTCGCGTCATTTATGTTTAGCGCTGAACGAGAATAGCTGCGCATCGGTAGAATCGCGCTCGTAATTGACGTATTGGTGCGACAAAGACAACACGACTGGGACAACCAATCAACGCTCGCGCATCCGACGATCACGCGCCCCGCGCGCCGCGCCGTTACCTCGATACCTTATTTTTGACTTCTGTGCAGGTTTAGTTCAGCGCTAAAGATTCGTGACGCGACCTATACCGACTGGTATGTGTGGAGGTCAATGGAGGAGGCCTATGTTCAGCAGTGGACGTCCTATGACTAAAACGACGACGACGACAACTCATGTATGACTCAATAATGTAAGTTAAGGAACATAACAAAATAAAAATACGTTTAACCAACTTTGAATATGAAGATAATAACTATTTCATGTCTACAAATATCTTAAAGTTCAATAAAAAAAACATTATGTAGAAATATATATAGGTATTACATATTAAAATTTTGTATGAAATTTTCAACTATCTGACTACCGTGATCCTTGAGATAAAGCCTGTTATTAATCCTTAAGTACGAAACCCTAAATTAAAGAGTTATTGTATATACGAACACTGTAAAGTGTAAACTGTAAAGCCATTTCTGTTTCTACTAACAAAAACTGTAGTCTTTCTCGTAAAGTGCAGATACAATAAACGTATAGAAACGTTTAAAGATAATAACTAGATATGAGATAATATTTTATAGTGCAGTTGCGACGTGTTCATGTATTTTTATGGGGGGTCCGAAATTGATAAGTAAATAGACGATCAGCAGATATCGTTTATAGAGGACGTGGGTAATATGTAGCAGCTTTGATAAATTCGTGGACAAGTTGTGAGATGAAGCGGAAAATTAGACTTAAAATATCTTATATTAGACTTTTATGTCTTAGTTCTTTAGTTAAGAGTAGGATAAAGATTCTAGACATGACTATTGACATTAATGATAGAGTGTCATACATCATGACATACTATTGATAACAATTTAAAATGGTTTTCGTATATTTCTAATGTTTGTTATAAACATGTACATTTGTATAATATGTTGTTTGTTTTAAATATGAAGATAATTAGATGTAGAACTAATTGTGTATAAATATATTTAAAAGTGAAAGTCATCGTTATACCTACCACCTTTACTGTGTCGTGCCTTAAGGGCAAAGTAATTTTTTATTAAAGTTAAGATGTTTTGTCAGTTCTTCCAAACTAAGGAAATTCAAGGATAATAAGCTTAAGTGTTGCTGCTATATAATATATACAAATATACATATGCTTAGTTGAATAAAGATATTTAAAAAAAAGATGTTACTTACGCCTAGCACTTAATTTAATAACATTATTCTTTCCAATGAATATTAAAAGCTTAAAGATTATCGCATTTAGAAGTATATTCCTTTATCATCACAACATCTAGATTACTTAGAATATAATACAATCAACTTTATATTTTCTTTATCATAGCTGAGGGTAAAAAAATCGCTTCCGCTTATAACTCGAACAACTTGGATAGAAGTCGGTATAGGCGTGTAAAAAGTTGGGGCGCAATGAATGCCAATTCGCCCGTACTGGACTTTGCCGGACGCTGTACGGTCAGCAAAAACGGCTTAAATATTATTTTATTATAAGGCTTTTTGTAAATATCTTATGATAATCGTATTGATATGAGTTTTATGTCCCTAATACTCTCATACCGATTATGTTTATGTACGAGTATATTTTTAGTTTGATTAGATACAAAAAAGAACGCGTATGCATTGGTTACACAAACGAAAGTTATAATACTTTATATGTAGTTATAATAATTACGTTTATTTAATAATTTGCTTTAGTCGAAGTAAAATTGTTTATTATCTACTATGATAGTGTTTGTCGTGTTCATTCTAATGTAGAAGTTAGTTTTTTATATAAAGTACTTTTGTCATGAATAGGATCTTTAACCAATCAAATATCAGACAGTTTTCTACGCTTATGTTTTGAGTGTGTGATATGAGTGAGTGTTAAGAGTACCATTAAATACCATTATGACTCGTTTTATCGTAAAAATTGTATTCAATCTAAGATGTCCTGATGAAAAATTTTATAAATCGGTTATTTTAACAGAAAACGTGTATATCCATATATCATTTAGAACATTATCTTCTAAAGCTACCAGTTATTCCAACGCTAGTAAAACCATAAGGCAGATATAGCACTCGTTAAATAAAACAATATACCGCTCAATACCCTCACAAATCACTCACTTTAAAACCCTGGGGAGATAAAAAGTGCACTTATTTGCTGACCGTCCCGCCGTGACCGGCCTGCGAATCCGGCCAGTTTCAATTTGCCCCCAACTTACACTTTAAAGACTAAGATTTTGTAGCCTTCGCTGTTTGACTTGCTAGCTTTATTTATCCAGCGTGTGTGGAAGTCTGAGTAAATAGTGATTTTGGCATTTCGCTGTAATGCTTAAGGTTATGTGAGCTTAACGTAAGAAACTGGCTGCTTTATTACTTTTAATTTTTGCAGTTTTATAATATTAGCTTTTAAAATAGTATCTGTAATATTTTTTCTTTTTTTCTTTATTTGACGGAATTAAAAAAAAATAAAAACCGAAAAAATCTTGTAGTGTGATATTATTGTTCTGTAATTTGATTATAAATGTTAGGGAATAACCAGTATAATAAGTACGTGATAAACTATTGCATGGAAATAAATCAATTTTCGATAAGTAATAGATTATTGATAATCTTGAGCTCAGACGAGGCTTTGAAGACGGTTAAATGTATACCAAGATTTACAAAGCAAATGTAGATTATTTTTGATTACTTCTCGCTTCTCAAATGACCTACCAAATATCTATCATCAAGGTAAAACCGCTTATATTACCGAATAAAGACCGTGTATTTCTTAAAATATGAAGCCAAGTATTTCCAATATGAAATGCAAATTTATATTTACGGACGGACCGGCATACGATTCGGGTGTAAATTGTCATCGGCGAAGAAATATGAAATATTTTCGTAGCTATGTGCGAAAAATAAATTCTGCCGAACATTGCCCTATTTCGGGAATACGTTCGAGAGGATCACCGGTGATAGAGTGTTTAATTTAGGGATTTGGATTTCCTTTTGATATTTATATGTTCCTACAAGATTTTGATATTATAGGGAAAGTTAGACTTTGAATAAGCCCAATTGAAATCCTATTCTTTATGTTATAGGACTCAAAGTGGGCAGCGTCGGTGTAGTGCCCCGGTACCACTACATTGGTTATGGGCTGGCGTTTCTCTTACCATCAGGAGGACGTTCAGCTCGTCTCACCACTTTATAGAATGAAAAAAATGTTAAAGGAACGTTTCATATGCTCAAGGTCATACTTGTAATGCCATGCCCTCAGGTAGAACTGGGCTTTCTCTTCTATATCCATTTGTCATATCCAATCCTTGTTAAAACGCCGACAACGCAGTTGTGAGGCACTTACTTAGCTTTGAGGCTGTTCAATACGTAAAAAAAAAAAATAATCCGGCCAATGAACACGTAAAAAAAGGAATAATGACTTTCTTAATTGCTGTAAATTTCAAAATTCTAATAACTTCTTCATACAACTATTTATTGTTTCTTAAGTAAGTAATTTCTAGGTGTGCTTATAAGTGTAAAGCAATTCTTATTACCTACTAGCTGTGCCCGCGACTTCGCCCGCGTAGAAAGTGACTTTGGGCAGCATTTTCGAAGTTTGTTTGTTCAGCAAGTTCAACGTGATTCTTTAAATTGCCATAAATTTTTTATTTATCAACCGATTGACATGAATTTTACACTAAATTTTAAGTAAAGCTTACCACAATATATCATTTAAAACCCCATCTAGATAGGATAAGTCGTTTCTCAGATTAGCGTGCACAAACAAACAGACAAACAGACAAAAATTCAAAAAATCATTGTTTTGGGTTCTATTGCGCTAATAAAGGTCTCCTATAATATTTTTTCTCATATATCTTCCATGTACAGACACCGACTACGTTACGTTTTTATTATATGTATTCATATAATCAACGGTCGCTGCAGGCACAATGCAAGCCCAATATTATCTTAAAGCATCCAACTGAATACTGCTCATTAAGTTGATTGACTGTATAATTATTATAATATGCTACTAATTATCGTAATTGTTTCGTATCAAGTGTAACTATACCAAGTAGAAGAGATTTTATTTGTTTGCACTTATCTCAGGAACTGTGGGCCTGGTTTTAAAATTTGAGGATGGGGTTACATTCCCGAAAAGTGTTTAATGCTGCTTATTTATTAATAATTTATTAAAAACACTACCTGACCCGTGTCCACTTCATTGGGCATAATGTTAATTATTCTTTTCTGCTTTTTTATACCTATGCCTTTAGCCTATGGCACTCAGCATTAATGTGGCTTTCTATCGGTGAAAGAATTTTTAAAATCGGTTCAATAGATCTCGAGATTACCCCTTATGGTAATTCAACAGACACACAAACTTTACTTCTTTACAATATTAGTATAGATTACATTCAAGTAACTGGTTATAGGTATGCAAGCGAAACCATGCGGCACACCTAGTGTGTTACATTTCGTCACAGTTAATTGTTATGTTTAGCTTGTCTTAACTAAGACACGTTTATATGCATTTTGTATAGTTCATTATTATGATATTAAGTCTATTTTTAACTTCGTTTATAAACAAAATTTTAAAACCGTTTGTTTTTAAAACTATCTTAAACAGAGTTACTACAAGAAAACGAAAGCAAATTATGAAATTGCTCCTACCGAAGCAATAAATCATGACGATGTACATCGCTGGGCGCGTTCGCACGGCCGCTGCACACGTCAAGCGTAGCGGCAATGTGTTGCGAGGCAGTCGTAAATCACGCGCTGAAGAAGATCGATTGCGACGGGTCGCCGAGTCGGCTGTTACAGCCTGAAATTACTGTTAAGACACTGCATTTGATTGGTTGCTTTAAATTTTTGGGAACATGCCCAAAATTAACGGGATGGTAAAAATTCTGTAAAATTCTTAACGTTCTTCATTTTTTGTACTCTGTAACATTTTAGTCCCAGAACATAGTCCTATATTATTTACTCATAAAATATTAGTTTTATGATTGTGAAGTAGATATCCTCTAATACAATTCAAGTATCTTTTAGAGACTCAAAAGATAGACTAAGATAAATCAGGATTTTTTATCCCCTTTGTGTACTTTACACTGCAAACATAAGCTTGCCAGAATAATACCAACTAATAGTAAGTCATATTTGTATCAGAAGACTTGTCAGATTCGCATACAGCGTTTAGCTTCTTTTATTTCCCAAACAGCTTGTTTGCATTCGAAAAGCATTTTCGCTAGCTACACGTCACTCTTCTCCTATCGATATAACCGCACAACCGCGAACAATACGAGTTTTATTAAACAAAGAACTATCGTTCGAGTTCGCATTAAAATTCGAGCATAAACAACCCAACTGCTGAACAACTGTTGTTCATATTGAATTGTAGGATCGCCAGGGGGCACTCAGTGTAGTTAGGAACTGGGGCAAACTCCACGGATTGTGAATGTCGAAATATTAAACTTGTGCAAAAATCGTTTTCCAAGTGCAGGTCGAGTTTGAACGGATTTGAAAGATTCGTGACTCGCTGTTTTGCTTCGAACGTTTGAGTTGTGCACGATTAATGGTCTACGTTCAGTGTTTAGACAAAACTATTTGTTATCTATTTTGCTTTACACATTCACATTAACATAATATGTTAGCGGAGACAGACTAGGGTCATAACGACATACAGTTGTAAACCCTAATAGCATAAAAAGAATCTTCAAATAGTATGATACCAGGATTGCAAGGTCACAGTGTAACGCACTAAGTAAAACTTTCCAAATTTATAGTTAGACTAGCGACCTGAATCGGCATCGCACGCAAAATATATGATGCATGTAGTATTCAGATAAACATTGAGTCTATTAACAAAACCGCATCAAAATCTCTTGCGTAGTTTACTGATCTAAGCATACATAGGGACAGACAACGGAAAACGACTTTGTTACATACCATGTAGTAAACTATAACTACAAATTCCTACAAGTAAATTATAAAGACGAATTCATATTGTAATTTTATCTTTCTCAACCTTAAACCCACTGCTACAAGTTGACTTATTATAACAAATATTAGAACCATTGTTAACACAGGATTCTATTATGATTTAAATCAATGATAGTGTCCTTTTCTCGACATAATGGGGACGTGTAGTTTTTTGCTGTTACAAAGGATTGAAATGACAATAGGACGGGTCCATATTGTGTGTGTGATTAATGACACGTATATTGTTTACCTGTGTTTGGTTAGTTGGTTAGTTGTTCTTATAAGATTTCGAAGTGCTTAGATTGTTAGCTATAATTCTAGTCATGGTGCTGTTTGATGTGAATGTTGTCACTACTGATGATTGGTATTCATGTTTCTTTGGAACTGTAAAAGTAAAAAAAAATATTCTTCTATCTTATCACTATAAAAAAATAAGTCAACACCAAATTTGATGTAACTATGGTAGGTATGTACTAGCATCTCCTAGGATATCAATGCCTTTTTCCAAGTATTTTAAATATATTTTATTTTGATGACCGCTTGGCGCAGTGGTAGCACAAACTGCTTTCTGCGCGAAGGTCGTGGGTTCGATACCCACATCGGAAAAATATATTTGTAATTTACATTTGTATTTTTCTGGGGTCTGGGTGTTGCTATATATTGTATGTACCTATGTATTTACAAAAGAAAAGTATGTATATGTAATTTATTCCGTTATCTAGTTGCCATAACACAAGCGTCGGCTTAGCTTGGAACTAAATGGCACTGTGTATAAATGTCTTGAAAATATTTATTATTATTATTTCTCTTTACTATTCTTGATTTATGCCCTATTATTCTATGTTATTCTATGTTAGTAAACTACCACATTAATTTACAAGCATTTAGCTTTGCTTCTCCCGAAGGCGTTTTTTTAATTAAGATAATAATTTAATTTATCTTGAAGCTCTGAGCAGTAGGGAATCACAAAAAATATTATGGATATTTTATACGAACTAAAAATGTACGAGCTAAAATAAAAATGGTGAAACAAAACGAACGTCTTCCCTAATACACAAGATGTGCTAAATCATGTCTTTTAAGTAGGACAGATATATTTGTCTCGACATCCTCGTATATTTGGTAGTTTTTTAACTATTTTTGTCTTTATGACTGTTTATTTTCTTGTAAATATGATGTGTTTTGTTAATCATGCCTGGATAAATGAATTATTTTGTTGGTATTTTGATTTTGAAAATGTAATGTATAAAAGTAAATTTTTTTGTTTTCTTGAAACAAACATCTTTTAAAATAAATCTATTATTTAAAATAATTTAATTTACAAAATTTTAATTCTCTTTCTAGTCCGCTATTTTGTCAAAGTCAGACATATTTCATCGACCAAGTTACATATGTAACGATTCAAGTGTTACTAAATGTAGCCTAGAGGAGTTAATATAATATGTACGTCACTTTGACTTTATTAGTTAAGTGAAGTAGACAGAAATACTTTACAAACACTTCATCAACACTATTTTAACGCGTTAAATTATTTAAATTACTCGAAAGCACATTTTAAAACTCACTCATTGTATGTCATTTTAAATGAAATTGTCAAATTCATCAAGGTAAATTCGCGTGAATCGACAAATACCGGGAGTCAGAGGTGAGTGAGTAAGCCCTGTGAAAAATGGCCGGCTTAACCCTTCCACTGCTCCGTAATTAGCGAGCGTTCGGGACAATTTGTTGCAATACTCACCTGCTTTATTGGCGCATCATGTCTCATTATTTATTGAGACTTTTAACGTATAAGGAACGTTTTTATTTAGTGTTAGATTATAGAGATGTTTAGTGAAATTAATGTGATTAAATTTGTTTATAAGACTTATAACGTAATAAAGAACGTTTTTATTTAGTATTTGATTATAAAGATGTTTAGTGAAGTTAATGTGATTAAAGTTGTTTAATCCAGTAGTCGGTTTAACCCTAGAAAAGTTAAACCCACTACAGCTATGTAATTAGAGAGCTGGAAGTAAATTATTTTAAAATACACATAATAATGTTTTACAACAATTTACGTACAGAACATAGTAATTCGTACAAGTAGTATTCATTGATTTTATACCTCTTATAGAACGAAAATGAATGTATGTTCTAAATAACAATGCTTCTAAATATATACATATTATCTAAAATAATAAGATACATTGCTGGTTGCATATAAAAAGCTAGTCGCTTATCTTTATTTTGTTTACAAGAGAAATGCAGAATTAAATTAAAACAAAGACCTTGCGATAGTTGGAAAAACGATATTCCCCGCAAGATAAAATTATTTTACACTACACGGGTGTTATATTAAAAGCGCTGTGGTTTTATTCTATTCTAGTCTATTCTTAACCCTAAAATGCTCGTGCTGTGAGCGTTATACTCTGGGCATTAAATATAATATTTTTAGTCATACACGTTACGTTAATCCAGATTGAGATTGAACATTATCCGTCCTATCATTCATATCTAACTTATTATTTTCTAGTTTTTATACTAAGGAATAATGAAATCGTCTCCAGGTAGAGCATCGTAATTGTGCAGCAGTAAGCTTTGTGTTAATTGTTAATGTAATTTATCATCAGGTAAACCTTCTGGTGAGCTGTGCGCCATCACATTAAAAACGTGAAAATGAATTTGGGGGTTTTTTTCCAAAGGGACTTATGCACTTCTCAGAACAAGTAAAATAAATGTGACGTCACCTTTTTTACCGATTTACTATACACCTTTAGATAAATAACCTTTCAATTTCAATGTAGGCTAAAAATAAATTTAAAATATAAGCAACACACATTTCATCGCGCGAGCGTTTACGAAAAGGTGACTACTATAACAATACTAGGGTTTAAGGGGCAAAGTCCAATTTGGTGTCTCATTGTGTATTCGCTTTGCTTCTCAAATCATATTTTAGTCCGCAGAACGGGAGCGGCGAGATTAATTTCGTTGTGTGTCGAATGTTTTTCTTTTTCATTAGATGTGACATGTTTAAACAAATCCATTAGAGTGGTGGTAGACAAAGACGCTTAGTATTTAGGTTGTGTTATAAATAGGTGCTTTACACTTTGATGAGACCAGTATTTACGTATCTAAGTAATGGTAAAAGTATACTGGACTATAGTCTAATGCTTTATTAGTGTAGTTTATGTAAACACAATAGCTATGAAATGCATTTGAACGAGACTATCAAATTTAGAATTATAATTTTAAATGTGATGAATAAAATTGTTTGAAAAAAATATTCTTATCACATTTTAAAAATTATTTGTTTTTAAACGTGTATTTGACAAGATTGTTGATGTATTAGTAAAATATGTACAATATCTTTACAATACAGTCTAGAACATTCGACCCCTATTGTGGCAACTAACAATGTTCAACACTCAAAGCAATTTCAGTACAATCGTGACGTCAGCAATATAGCGGGAAATATTAAAAGTTTCGTCTGACCCCTGTCTTGCATAGATAATGTCGTTGCATTGTTCCTTCTGCTGGATGCGTTCTTAAGGCGTTGGAAGACTATTATTATATTCTCATTTAGTATATTTTTTAAACTTATTAACTTTATTTATATATAGGGTTAAGATTTATAACAATTTGTATTGAATGATATATATGGTGGAGGAGTCTATGAGATGGTATATTGATGCCATTGGGCAGAGTTGGGCTTGCACTATGGTAGTAGGATGCTATAAAATTCTTGTGTCAAGTAATTATTTCTAATTGAGGGTAAAAGAAGCAATGAATTTATTTATTTATTTCCATATATTATCCTTCTTTTTATACGCGTATGCTTTATGTTATCATACCTTTGAAGTTTAATGATATTTTAAAGAAACGAAAATGTGCTCCTCGACATTTGGTTCATCATTATTTTAAAAAAATTAAACTGGTCAGTCTCACAAGAAGCTTTTTTACCAGTCAAAATCTTAGCTTACCTTGCCTTTTCGATACATACATAGTAATTACTGTATAATATATTTATCAAAATTATGGTTAAATCAGCTAGCTTGACCTTAACAACAGGGCTTAGTTGTATTGATACGAGACAATGGAAGCCACGCCCCTCGACTTCGTGCTTAGACAATTATTATTTGTTCACGTTACACTTGTTTTTATTTGAATATTTTGAGCATGGGTAATGTAAGGAGATGTTTGAGAGACATGCTGCATATAATTTTGTTACACATTTTGGGACATTATGATGAGACAATATTTTTGTGTCGTTTGGACCTTTTAATAGTTAGATTAAATTACTGTTTTTATTATGTCGGAGTGGAGTAATATAATTCCAGCTGTATAACACCTATATAAGTATATTCTAATTGATAGGATTTATACTTTCTGTATACGTATAATAACACATAACAAATAGCTTAAAATTTACAAAAACTACTAAATAATATAGTTTTGATTTTCAAGTTTCATGAACTTGATTGACACAATATAAGACCAATTATCTTGGACGTTATTATAAAATAAAAAATACATATAAATAGTATTTAAAATTGTGGATTAAGATTAATCAACAACTGATCAATTTACACTGGTAAAACCGCGCGACACAGCTAGCAGAAAATAAATAAACATAATTCATCGAAACAACGACAAGTCATGCCCTATCTCAGAGCAAAGTTCGTATCAAAGTTATTAAAGCGGCTCAATATTTTATACGAAATCAGTGAAAGTTCGCGAGGACAATTCGTCAAAAAGTTTCCGAATGAAACAATAAATCAATGTGTCGAATAATTGCTGCTCATTGGGACTCGGAGTTCCATCGGAAAGTTACTAATCACCGACTGTATTAATAAGGGAAAGTTAAAAGCGAGGGTCGCGCCCATCTTGATGTTTTTGTGAATTCTATTGTTTTGTGCGTAAAAAATGTCCCAATGAGTGTATAGGCATTCGCAGGGTTAAGTTGGCCACTTCTACCTTTATAGCTGCATAAATAATAATAGCTATTGTTTTCTAAGTAAATAAATTGACCCAATAAGTATGTAGGCATTCGCAGGGTTAAGGTGGTCACTACTACCTTTAATGGCTGCATTAATAAAAATAGATATTGTTTTCTAAGTAAATAAATTGACACAATAAGTATGTAGGCATTAGGAATGAATTGATTTAAAAATAAAAAAGGAAATATTTTAAATTATGTTGTTTGTTGTTTATATACTAGCAGAGTAAAATATTAATTTATTCCATAGAAATCTTACAATTGCTGTCGGATGTTAATTTTGTATGCGTTCATTAAAAAATATTTAAACTAGGTGTACGTAAACTTCGTCTAAAAATCTTTAACAAAACAATAACTTTCTCAAAGAACATATTAATCAAAAATACATTTCAAAATGTATCGTAGTGTCAATTACAATCGATAAATTATCGAATGGCCGATAAAGCATAAATTATAGGGCTCGGAATATGGATGGAAATTGTCGTGCAATTTATCAGCGAAGACAAAGGGTGTAATAACTGTTCTTGTGAAACAATAAACATGCTTACACGGGCTTATACTCGGTGAATTACGGTATTTAAATTGCCTTTTCTCATCTCGGCCTTTATTACAGGGAAAAAAACGGTAAAATGACGTCATGGAAAAGTTTTGCTTTTATTTAAACATTTAAAATCGCGTACGTTCGAAATTATAATCCATTAACAGATTTTTTTATCATACTAGGTATGTAGTTTAAAAATATGTTCTTTATTTTTAAATCGCTGAAAATTGCTGGCCAGTGATAATATTATTATAACGAAACTACAACTTTCTCTAGCTGAACAAAAACATTCCATTTTTAAAATAATAATGATTGCGAATTTAATTATTTGATAAAACAAAACACCTAGACGTTCCAAATTTAAAATGTTATAAGCCCATAGAACATATAGTCCAAGAGCTACTGAACCCTGGGAGTAACGGTTGTCCTGTAAGGCTAGAAATTTGTATACTTATGATTTAAAGCATGCTAAAGGCAATAGCCATGACCTGGCAGGCGCCAACCCTGCACGT
>DWAJ01002221.1:0-18444 GCA_018238005.1 Eurema mandarina
ATTTACAAAAGAAAAGTATGTATATGTAATTTATTCCGTTATCTAGTTGCCATAACACAAGTTTCGGCTTAGCTTGGAACTAGATGGCGCTGTGTATAAATGTCCTGAAAATATTTATTTATTTATTTATTACTCTAGGTATAGTGGTTAGTGACCTTGGAAGCGCGGGGGCGCGGGTTCTTGTCGGGCGTGATGCCCATCTCGCTGAGAATCTCGGCCATCTGCTTGGTGTTGATGCCGCAGTTGTTGGCCACGTTCTTCTGGCACCGCTTGTGCACGTTCATCGAGCACACTGCAACATTTTTATTCGTAGATAAAGTACTTGCAATACTTTACTTATATAATTATGTGTCTAACTGTTATGCTGAAACTACTAAAGCAATTTCATTGAAATATGATAGAAAGTAATTTAGTGTTTCTCAAACTTCATTCGAAGTTCATGTCGTCCCTTCAAGAGACAAGTGAAATGAAGAAAACACTTAAATATAAAAATTCTTAAAGGAATAATATTAAGAAAGTTTTTTACTAGCAGTGTAAGAAAACAAGTTGAGTAGCCTATATTAGTATGAATCACGCTGCGTCACGTGACGTAACGCGTGACGGTGTTGCGGTGCGGCGGTATACCTTCGCACTGCAGGCCCTGCTTGATGAGGCCGTAGAGCAGCGAGCCGCAGTGGTCGCAGAAGGTGAAGCGCTTGTAGGAGTGCACCACGAAGCGGTGCGGCACGTTCACGCTGAAGCGCTGCCCGCCCGCCGCGCACGCGCCCAGCTGCTGTAATACCCCAATCAGTTACCGCGTTATCTCAACTTGCTTAAGAGGAAGAAATTAACCAAAAGGAAGATCCTCGACCAGTCGAACCACTGGAACCGGTGGTAAATGTTTTGTAATACCATGACGATTCAAAAATGTGACTAAATGTAGCCTAATTGAATAAAGATACTTTTGACTTTGACTTTGACTGGCCGGCCGTTAGGCCTCCATGGTTCAATGTCGAGGCGTCTCGAACAATACCATAAGCGCGATTCAGAACTCGGCGCCTTAGTAGTCGCTAATTGCGACCCACACACATTCTACCCCACTTGATTGATAAGCATTCTAATTTATTAACAATTTAGTTCAAATTTATTCCTGAGACAGTAAAAAATTAACCTTTCTTTATCCTTTCCTCCCAGTCTCTACTTTAGTTTTCGAATCCATTATTATTGTTTATTTCAAGGCTAAAGCACCCCGTATGTTCACAGGCATAGTAAATCACATAAAATCTGACAACTGATTGACTATCTTAAATAATTAGAAATACTAAATTAATTAGAACTAATTTGTTGTTTAACAGGTTTGATTACGAAAATTCCTCTGCAATAGGAGCTTTTGAGTACGATTAAAGGAACAATATGATAGATAAAGTAGTAATCAATGAAAGTAGGTTATACTTACTTCCTCTCTCATCCCTGGGCACTTGGTGACGACGGACGAGTGGCACCGCTTGTGAACCACACAGGTGCATACTGTAATAGATGGCACCATTATAAAATCCGGCTCGAAGGACCAAATTACGTTAGAATTTATCAGGCATTTTTTTCTTATACATACCTTGACATTGATACCCCTGTTTTCCGAGACCCCTGAAATGAAAAAAATAGTAGAATATAAATATGTAGAAAAAGACTGCAAATTTATTGTTGGAACAGATGAAAATGATTCTTATTCAATATTTGCTGTATATCTATCAATATATGTATATGTATGATACAGTTTATTATTTCTCTATTAATTTATTGAAACTTTGGTTGATGATAGTATATAATCGGAGAACTATTACAAATAGTAAACTTGAAGTACTTGTTTAATAGGAGAGTCGAATTTTACATTTTGTCACAGATCACAGAACATCCTTCCACAGGTATTATATAGGTTTAAGCTAGGAAAAGCAATTGGAAAATCTTTGAAGTGAATATTAAGCTGTAAACTTCGTTCGCTGTAAAAATTAAGCCGTAGGACGTCCACTGCTGGACTCCCCCTTGGACCTCCACAAATGCCATTATAAGCTATAAATTTGAGTGTTAGCAATGTGATCCTCCACCACTCACCATATGAACTCGCGGCAGTGCGAGCAGAAGGTGGGCTGTCGCAGGAATGTGGCCATGAACTTGTGCCCGTTGACCTGGTGCACGCGCCTGCGCAGCGCACCGCGGCGCCGCGCGAACCCGGCGCCCTCCTTGAACTCGCGCCGCGGTCCGGCCCCGCTGCCGCACCCTCCACCCACTGATACACCAATAAGTCATATAAATTGAGGAGATAAACGCTTTATTCATTAAATGCAGGTTATCACCTATCTGCATATCAAATTTCAACAAAATCGTTTCAGCCGTTTTAGCGTGAAAGAATAAGAAACATACATCCGTGCATACATTCTCACAAAATTTCACATTTATAATATAAGTAGGATTTTAGAGTATAAACAATTAGCCAAGATACAAACAACTACTGTTAGTTGTTTATGCAGGTCAGCACCTGTGCCCACTTCGTTGGGCATAATGTAAAAATTCCTTTTTTTATGTGACACTCAGCAATATTCTGGCTTTCTATTGGTGAAAGAATTTTAAAAATCGGTTCAGTAGATCCCGAGATTACCCCTTACAATTTAACAAACACACAAACTTTACTTCTTTATAATATTAGTATAGATTGATTAGAGAGCCCGTGAACTGCATTTAATGTAGGTCCATAACAAAATTTAACAGAGCTGATTTAACAGAAATAAAGAACCTAATCTTTTGTCTTAAAAGTCATGATATAGATATGAAAGCAGGGTCAATGTTACACATACCTTGAGTATTCCATTTCAGATCTATTTTGAGATGTATTTTTCCCTGCGGTTCCAAGTCCACCTGTAAAGCATTTAATCATATTAATTAAGTTACAAAACATATAAGATTCAGTTTTATTACATACTAGCTAACCCGTGCCTACTTCATTGGGCATAATGTTAACAATCCTTTTTTTATATAGCCTATGACACTCAGCAATAATGTGGCTTTCTATTGGTGAAAGAATGTTTAAAATTGGTTCAGTAGATCCTGAGATTAGACCTTACAATTTTACAAACACAAACTTCACTTTTTTATAATATTAGTACAGGATTATAGTATAGTATAACATATATAATATATAGTATACTAGTATAGATGAGAATACTCAAGTATTTTTATAAAAATCCAAAGTTATATGTTGCACAAAAACATTTACCAACAAGGCAATTCATTTAAAACTAAATACAACTTTTCAATATCATCATCATTCATTAAAGATTGACCTATAAATAGACCAGTTTCATTAATAAATCTTATCTCAATAACAACTGTGACTCAATTTATGAAAGGAAATTTATTTTGGGAAATAAGGAAAAACAATAATATTTCAAGACTGAATCATATTGATGAAAACAGTTTTCAACATCTGTGACACATTCAAACTTTCCCTCTCAATAATAAAATGACCAATTCTCAATTTAGATCATTAGTAAATATAAGACAGGTTGCATAAATTATATATCATAATATTTTAATTCTTCGCTGATTATTATAGATGAAACACAGCAGTGACATATCAAAACTAACAATGATAAAAATCTTAGATACTTGTTATCTGTTCAGCCGATTCTGATTAGATACAGCTATAAACATCTTTCAGTTAGTTCTTTTTAAAAATACGAAAGAAGTGCACTTACCCAAAAATCAGTTGCATCCTTCTCTCTATGAATGAGATCTTCAAAGGGTATTGTACAATTTGCAACAAAGTCATCCGGAGGTATTGCAGCATCATGGAACACAGTGATACCCAAACTAAAACAAATATCATTTAATAAGACCACCAATAAAACATCGGGATTAATAGAAATAAATAATAAAGCTTATACATACTTAGTTGCGTTTTGGACTTCGTGAATAAAGGTCTCGTTCCAAACGGGGTCAAATGTTTTTGGTTTTGTGCTGGAGCGGTCTAAATGGTGTTCGTCAGCGTCGATCGACACGTACGGGTCGATCGGCTGATCGTCTGCAAAGATATCGCGTATTTACAAAACACCAACACCCATTGTAGTAAACATAATAAGATTATTTGGTGCAAAAACTTAAACGCGCGGAATCTGTTCCTTATACGATATATAAAATATCGATGATGGGAACTGTATGGAATGTTTACAGTGCACGGTAAACTCACCAGGCTTCCCGAAGGTCATGTTGTGCCGTTTCTGAAAATCGGTCGGTCGAAGGCCCGTAGCCTCACACACCTTTACGCGCACCGTTCCGCTGAACATGGTGGCGGTGACCAACGAGCCCTATCACCGAGACCGCACCGCCACACTTCACTTCCACATTAAAAACCCAATAAGAATCATTGAAGGTGCTTCATAATTTTAACAGAAATAGAGACTTGACAGCAGTGAGATCCGCCATGGATGGATGGATTTATTTTCTCTATGGAATTAATGGATTCCCGATTTATTTTCAAATTAAAAAAGTAAAGTTTTGTTTTTGGTTTTTTTCATTTAAGGTAATAGATGATTTTAATATTTAGCAACTCGGTACCATTACGTCTTAAAGCTATACAAACCTTACCACTACCAGGCTGCTTAAATTAAATTTTATTATTTAGGCGTATGTTCCTTAATTATTTATAATACATAATGGATATTTCATGCTCTATAAAACAAGTGCAAGCTGTAATTTTAGAACCAGTTTAAGAATTTATATTTACTGCTTCTATAGTGACTTGCTTGACTCGACTATTGTGTGCTTTTAAATATTGTAGATTTTCTTCAGTCAAGTAGGTAATTGTATAGGAGATATACAGAACAATAAAAAAAATGCATGAGTTAATCCACTTTAAATACAGGTACACATATATAATATTTATTTATAATTTATCTCCTTCTCTCATAAAATATAAGGAGTGCTTCCTTAATATTCTATGAACATTTTCAGGCACAATTTTCTGCTTACATAGAACAGAACGTTATATGTGAATTGTCAAATGGCAAATGCCAATGTCATTAATCATTGAAAATATTTAACAGGGACAGGATTTACTTTTGTTGTGGAAAAAAATCATTAGATTGTCTTTTGTAAATATTATGCCATTTCTTTAAAATTCAAAATGGGATTTTTAACAATATTGAAGAAACTCCGTCAAAAAGAGAAAGAAATGAGAATATTGATGCTGTATCCTTTTTAAAAATGTATAAGACCGAATGTTTCAGTTTTCATACTTTTTAGTTAAATATGTGGGCATTGAGTAAATTTATTACTGCTATATAAATATTCAAGTTTAAATATATATTTGCCAACACAAATAATTTCCTATAAGTTATTATCAGTGGACTAGACAATGCCGGCAAAACTACGATTCTTAAGCGATTTAATGGTGAACCTATCGACACAATATCACCTACTTTAGGCTTCAATATCAAGACATTAGAACATAAGGGTTATAAGTTAAATATCTGGGATGTTGGAGGGCAGAAATCCTTAAGGTAATGATGACAAAGAAACAATATATCTATATATAAACAATGTTTTCATGTAATGTTTTAAGTAAGTGTAAGGCCGGCAACACACTCGTGACAACGCGAGTGAGGGGCATGAGGGGAACTGGGGAACACGCCCATGAGGGGCGGCGATGATCACTTAACATCAGGTGACGCGCTTGCTCGTTTGCCCCCTATTATATAAAAAAAAAAAATGTCAACACTTTACAGTATTTTACAAATCTGTAATTATATCTAATAAAAACTTCTTCCAACCTTGCAGGGATTAAAGAAAGATTAAATAATGTTTATTGTTCTGTATAAATCCTTTCAGATCATACTGGAAAAACTATTTTGAAAGTACTGATGGTGTGGCTTGGGTGGTAGACAGTGCTGATGCGAGAAGACTAGCCGACTGTGCCAAGGAGCTCCATGCCCTCTTGCGTGAGGAACGGCTGGCTGGTGCCACCTTACTTGTGTTAGCCAATAAGTCAGACCTGCCTGGTGCACTTACTTTACAGGAGATTAGAGAGGTAATATTTATTGTCTTTATCACATTTTAAGAGTTGTGTTAGTTAATATATTTTAATATCACTGAAATTATAATAAAAGTTATAATTCCACTATCCTACTAATGATATATATAGATAGATATGTGAAAGTTTGTGAGAATGTATGTTTGTTATTCTTTCACACAAAAACGTTGACCAGTTTAGTTGAAACTTGGTATGTAGATAGGTGATACTCTGGATTAACACATAGGATACTTTATATCCCGATATTGTCCCGGGAACAGGTACAACAGGGGTTAAGCTGTGTGGCACAGGCTAGTTGTTTATATGTATATTAAAGATATTTTATTTTTAATACAACTACTTTGACCTCACCTTACAGGCATTAGACCTAGACAGTATTAAGAGTCACCACTGGAGAATTGTCAGATGTTCAGCGGTCACCGGAGAGAACCTGCTTGATGGAATGGACTGGATGCTGGATGACATCGCTTCCAGGATATTTACTCTCGATTAACTTTATTTACTACTCTCATTGGATGGCACTATGTCATATGAGACAAGAAGAAATTATTTTATGCATTTAATAGCATGGTATGCTGCTTTATGGATCTGTATAATTAAAAATTATAATATTGTAAAAATATTAAACTTCAAAAATACCTTTCAAACTATTTTTTCTGTATGTAATGAAACACATTCATAAATAAATTCTTGGAAATTAGTTCTTTTTAACTTATTTCAATTGACTTAAAGTCTGGCATATAAATATTTAACCCAAATTAATAATTTTAACTCTTGATTAAGTTTTTAAACTAAATATCTGTGATGGCTCTTTTAATAAATATTAAAACAATATTTGTTTGTTTTATTTTTATTGATTGTTACTTACACAATATCAAATATCTTAATATAGCTTTATACACTGTAAAACACCTGAAAAACCTGCCAAACGATAGTTATTTAAATCTTTCTTTTAATATCATTTTCTTGAGTCTCTCATCAATTAAAAAAATATGGGTTTTCTTTTAAAATTATGTCAGACCTCATTAATCATCAAATTAACTCAAGTCAGTTTTTATAATAAAAATAACCTGAAAATGTATTGTAATGGCTGCATTTGTAAATGTGTGCTGAATTTGATATTTAAAGATCAGGACATACATTGTTTTACCTGAACATCTTTTAAGAGATTGCGAGCATAATAAGAACATAAAATTAGATAAACTTGGCTCGCTTTGTAGAAGTCCTGAACAACTAAAAACATTCATATTGTGTTTTGTCTCAAAAATATTATCAATAATAATTCTAAAGTACATTTTGCTATCATTTGGCCAGTTGGGAAGTTAGGAATGCTCAGTATTTTCAATGGTCTCCATTTCCTGATCTTCCTTGGATTCATCTGATAGTGTTTTACTTTCATTATTTTCTGTTACATTATTTTCCTGATCTTCTTGTATACTTGTATTATTTTTTTCTTCTGCTTCTAAAAAATATAAATAACATTAGCAAAACGAACTCAATTGTTGGTCACTAATTTTTAATTAATGCTAATCTAATGTGACTTAAAACATGCTGTACCTATCTTATTTGTCATTAAAGAGAAACCCTACTCTTTTTTTTTTATATGCCTAAAAGCCAACCTCATATTTCAAGCAATATTCTAAAAGAAAATGCTTTTCAGCTGTTATTAAGTTACACATAAGCCACAAATTTGGCGATTTTATTATTAAAGATCTACTCCTGGCTAATAAATGTATATACAATACTATTACTCTATCCATTAAGAAAAACCGCATGAAAATCGGTTTCATAGTTTTCAAGATTTAAACATACATACACACAGGACACACAGAAGAAAGCAACTTAGTGTTTACTACGCAATAATTGAACAAGTGAACTTACTTATTGAGCTGAAATTAAAAATAATACAAATTCCAATGCCATAGCTCACAACATTATTTTAAATATCATCAATTTATTAATAATAATGATGCCTTACCCATGTCTGGTTCAGTCTTTTTGTCCTCATGTCGATCATCACCATCGCTGTCTTCCTTTTCATCGGCATCCATTGCAAATTTATCCCTCTTTTTGTTACTGTTACCATCCTGAAACAATATATGCAGACAATAATATAATAATAACTTTAATTGGTACATATTTTATTTTGATGGTAATTGAATGTTTTGAAAATTAGTGTAGTGTGCACTTCCATATGTATTCATAATTTTAAGTGTCTGAAGACTATTGAGTCTATATTATATTTTTTGCAACATCTTGATATATTACGTGTTAACTTTATATAAAACTTACTTTTAGTACAAACTGCTTTGAATATTCACAAACATGCTCAGTTTCAAAAGGTCCAGTACTGACAACATAGGCTGACTAAATGACAAAATTATTTAGGGCAAATGCAATCACCTGTTCACTCTTAACTGTCACATCATTCACACTGTCATTATGTGTGGGATCATTCTCCTTAGCGCCCGGTTTCTGCCGCAGACACCTCTGCTCTATCAGCCGCAGCTCCTCTTGCAATTCTTCTCGTTTTCTCGCCATACATTCTGGTGAATAAAACATAACAATTTAGACAAAGTTACCCATTAACAAAATATGCACTAAACAATTGTACTCATATTATAAACACAAAAGTTTGAAATTATTTTTATGTTTATAGCTATTTCACCCAAAAAAGACTCTCGTAGCTGGTCTCTTATAACATAATCCATTAAACTAATATTTTCAGTTTTCTACATACTATTAGTGTAAATTTTATGATTGAAAATCAAACCAATACAGATGCCAACTATGTGTAAGTGTGTTATTTACTAAATCAAATATATTTTTTTATTACTAAATACCATACCTAATATGTACCTATTAATTCACAAAAACTGACACCTTCATTGATATTAAACACTATTTAAGCGACCATATTAATATGATACATTATTATAAAGGCTAACATTATTTTTATTGTATGAAACTTGGGTTTAATAATTAATAAAAATTGTTTAACACTATATTACTTACTGCGATACAAAGGACCATATTTGGCTGTAAATATATAAAGAACTAGAATGTGACATGGACAAAATATAAAGCAGACATTGTATTATTCATCGACGAGATAAATCCATATGAACTCATGTAGAGTTAATGTTTGTCATTATTGAATTAATTTTAAATTCTTATACCACTATTTATTTTACTAAAATTTATAGGGACAAAATAATAATCAAAATTAATTTAACATCAAAACTCAGTTTAGATAATATAATGCAACAATCATGTATTTAGGAAATTAACAAACTTACTTTCATGATATCTTCTACTTGAGTTGAGTTTTTCCGTTGCTTTCTCTGACATTTTCTTCGGCAACCAGTATATGTGTGGTTTGGCTTTAGTAAGGATAAAGTTACTAAGGTTCTTCTGCGACTCCTCCCATTTCTCAAACTCTTGAACTCTGAACATCTTGGCTTCTAATGCTTTGATTGTAGCTTTCTTATGCTCTCTTTCAGCAAACAGTACTTTTCTCTCTTTTAACTCCCTCTCTTTCTCTTGCCGAGCTTGTTCTTCAATCTTTCTTTCCACTTGCGCTTTTTTTTCTTCCTGCAAAATTTTATGGTATCAGTTATAACACAATCTTCACCATACTTTTTTTTAGGTTTCCTACAGATACTTTAAATTATAATATATTGCATTGAGATAAAGTAATTAGACACATGAGACATAAGAAAATTGAACCACTAATCAAATGTTACAACTTATTATATACTTTTGTCTGTAACACAATTTCCTCTTGCTTAAATTTTTGCAGTGTCCCTAGTAAGGAGCCAAATATTCTTCTATTTCTCGTCCTAGCCTGTTCATCGTCACCCTGAGCTCGGAGCACTGCAGCTCTTGTGGGTAACTCTCGACACACTGCTGAAGAAACTCGAGATCTCTTTGGGCCAGGTCCATCATCTTCTCCATCACTATCATTAGTTTTAGCTGAGAGTCTGTAATTCATCAACGACAAATATAATGAGTATGTGTAATTCAAAGATCTGCATTAGAAAATCAATATTTTTGACATTGTATGAGATCACTTTAATATTTACCACGATATGATTGCAAAATGCTTCGATGGATGATTACATTAAATTAGATATACCCTTTGTAATAAATTATAGAACTCACCTGCTAAAAACAGTCTTAGTTTCATGTTTACGTTTGAAGAATTGATCATCATTTTTGTTATTGTCGGCAAAAGAATCCCGACCTCCTTGTCGGTGCCCTCCTCTTGAATGGTCTCCGAATTGATTATACCTAGAATTAAGCATCTATAAATATCAAATAACATAAAACCACTGCGCTACCGCGAAAGTAATAATCTAACCTATTGTTTGGAAACCGTCCCGAGGTTTGCACTATTTTCTTTATATTTTCATCTATTTTATATAAACTATTTCTTTCATTTTCTAGTTGTGTACGTAAAGTACTAAACGACAAAGCGACTTCTGTCCCCATAATTGCATAAAAATGCAAAAAACAATTAATTGAAAATTTACAACTCTAATTTGTTTCTTCAATCATAGATCTGACAGTTTACTTGAATTTACACAGATAATAAATTTCCGTGTCAGAAATTTTATACATAGATTGTTTTTCAAATGTGTAAAACAATATTAATATCACAATTTTCGGCAAAATATGAATTATTTTATTAAAAATTATGATTAATTATGTGTATAATTTATAACAGGTTACATAATATTGATTGTCTATAAAAAACATAGAGGGCGACACCTTTTCCATAAATACGAAGATTATAGTGACGCTCAACCTTTAAAATTTCTGTTAATAGTTAATATTATATCAAAGTTATAATGTACTAAACAAAATAAAAATTGCAAAAATTTAAGCGCGTTAATAATGAGAATACTTTGTTAAAAAAGTATCAAAAAGAAGACATGGTATGACGATTTCAATATTTATATAAGACTCGCTTCCATCCAAGGTTTACCGAAGAAAAAAAGTATCTATCATAACAGTTATAGGTATTCTTATTTTATTCATAGGTACTACACCTAACAAAAGATTTGTAAATAATTTTATTATAGGTACAAATTTGATTAAGTTTAGACTGTTCATCATTAAGGATAGAATACGAAATTGCAAATAAATTATTCATAAATCGTAACGAACGCCAAGATTAATGTCGCGATGAGAAGCCCAATTCGTAATCAATGTGTGACAATGCACGTCGCTGATAAATCAGTCCCTCAGTCCTTCCGTGCCGACAGGTCTACACTCTACGATGTGTGGGCGACCGCGCGCTTAGCGTGAAATTAAATAGCTACCTTGATGTATTTAGATTATTATTAGGCCATTTATATTACATATAATACTTAGTGAAAGTGTTCTACACATAGAATAGGTATTTACTTTCATTAGATAAAAGCTTCCATAATTTAAATAATCTTTATAATAATTATGGTTTCTTAGGTTTAAGTTTTGAATTTTGTAGTTTTGAAGTTTTTAATTTTATTATACGGCAATGAGTGACTAGGTATGTATCGTATAATCTATGATAAAAAATAGGTACCTACCTAATCTATGGTTTTCGCAATAAAACAAAGAGAGACTCGTCGATCAAGGCCTATATCTGTAAAGGTATTGTAATGTTAAATATTAAGTTACATAAATAAAAATAGTTGTAGGTATACTTTATGTTTTTAGACCAACAACACGTTGCACATCTACAAAGAAATTTAAATTAACTGACATTAGGTACCTGTCAATTTCAAATAAAATTCGAATTTAGAATTCGTCTATTTGTTGTCTATTATCGATTCAATTAACGTTCATTTAAGGAATTCTTTCTAATCATTAAACTCCTCGATGAAGCTTACATCCTTGTTTTGGCGGGAGCGAGTAAAAAAGCAATTAGCTGAAGAGACTGGAGTGTCGGCTAAATCCGTTTGGCGCGAAGCGTTCACGCGTGCTATGAAAAATGGCTGACTTGCGCGCTGCGTGCGGAGAAGCGACGAGATAAGTGCATTCCTTTGTATTTATTATATTACACGATTTAGATACCTACATATTGATTTTTTTAATTAAATAGGATTAAATCACAACTCAACTTAATGTTGAGTAAATTTATAAGGCAGGTATCTAGCTGATTCGGCAGGATTCGTACTGCCTCAGTTGATAAATATATGATGATAGATATGATGATTTTGAACATTGTTCAGTAGTAATTGGGTCTATAATTGACTCTTAAACATTTGTTATTATATGGGAAATAGAAAAGGGCTGTTTTTAAAGGAGCAAGGAATCTGTTCCCTACAGAGTACAGTCAATTTCAAGATCCTAAGACTGTACATATTGTTGTAACATTTCCTATATTATTAGTAATTTTTAACTTTCAATATAAGTAATCTGTAATAAAGAAATGACATAAGAATATAAAATAAAAAAAACCAGATCTAACTAATTAACAATAGAACAAGTAAGTAGGTAATTAAGTTATAAATTTTTGTTCGCGACTGTACGTTGAAATAATGTTACTATTAATTCGTGAGTACATTTTTGTCGCGCGTCGCTCCGTCACGCTGTTCCCGTTATTGATGTCGGCAACGGCTGGACCGCTTCTGATGCGGTTGTAGGTATAACAAATAGTCAGCTAATTAAGTCCATGTCTTGTCACGTTTCGCTATTCTGAGCGTTTATAGAATTATTAAGGAAATTATTGACTTATTGTGGATGTTAAAGGTAGATGATTTTTTTACTAAAGATTTTTTGACTTGACAACGTCTTATAAGAATTTGAAGTTCTATTAGCTAATATTCGTAGTTACGCTCTATTTATTATAAAAAGTTTAGATAGACCTTATTCTAAGATCTTAGATATCATAAGTTTACTGATCTCTGAACCACTTATGGTTTGCAGTACCTTGTAGGGATAAATCATAACCTAAAAATCTCAACTTAAAGACAACCATAATATACTTGAATCTGTCCAGACAGCGAGGCTATTTACACCTCAATTAATCACCGCAGCCCGAGCACTGGCAAGTTATGACAACAATAAACCTGATTCGTCCCATCTGCCATCGAGCGCGTCAATTCATCAGGCTGTCGCGCCGATCAAAGCGCCACGCCGTCGCCATTACGAGCCGCCATCTTGTTTGTTTGCTGTCAGCCGCGATGGACGTGGCGGAACAACGCGCTACCAAATAAAACGCTGAATAATCGACTGCCCAATTAATTATAGCACTGCTGCGTTTGTTAATTTCTTTATGGAAATCGGGAATGCTGGAAAATGTGCGGAACGAATGCGCTGTTAATGTCAAGCTCGCTTTATACGCGTTGATAATAAATAGCCCGTTTTGTTTCCTTTTAAAGAGTTATGCCTTACCTAAATATAGACGAGAACTTCTGATGTGCAAAGACTAGTCACTAGTCTATGTCCTTATAAACCATACGTTGATAAAGACAAAAAAGGTGGACATTTACGTACCTACTTACTTAACTATAAACATATCTTCTTATAATAGAATTATGATCCATGTTGTCTACTTACCGTATAACCATCGAACCTACTCGATTATCTAGGTATTACAGAATGCAAATATAAAAAATAGATATCTTAATAAAATCCTACGTCGATTTAAAATTATCTACTTAATACAGGAACGTCAGATTTCTATCAAAAACCATTCACAGATGATCTATTTCAGTACCTACCTATCTATGTTGAGTAAATAAAATAGTTATGCGTTCTGTTTACTTAGTTTAGTATCTATAGGAAATTTATTTAGTATAGTTGTCTTCAATGATCTGCTAGTTGTACCTTTTTAGTATCTAATGTGTAAAGTAGAATATTGGTATCTATATCACAAATAATACTTAGGTGTAAAGGTGCACGCACGCCCGCAAGCACGCACGCAACATGTAGTCGCAACTAGGTGCGTCGGCGCGCAACGCGGCGCCCGCGCCACTCGCCACCGCACATCGCTGAACGTGTAATGGCCACATTAATTGATATGATTTGCTGAGCATAATCAGCTGATGACCACATGATGGATTAATGGCTCTTCTTAAATTAGTCTAGGCAGGTTTATTCGGGAGAAATATTTTCAAATGTTAAATGAACTAAGTTTAAAGTAGTTTATTTATGCTCATTGTAAAAGAAGACATATAGTTTTTATTTGTTTTGTGTGTCTATTTGTATATTACCTATGAGCGACGGAGTTGACAGGCAAATAAGTAATTCAAGTAAGTAGACCAGAAAAATACTACGAACCTGCCTATCAAACAACCTTACGAAACTATCATCTTATTTAGACATATCTTTACCTAATTTTCTGAGATTGATAAGATAACAATACCTACTTGGTTTCATATAAAGCAAAATTTCTGAAAAAACTAATTAAAATATAACATCAAATTATGATAGACGTAGCCATAAATACAGAAACAAGACATCGTTATTAATAACGCGAACGATTTGAGAGGACGTTAATTACATAATGGACAGCTGAGCGGCTATTTCCGTCAGCCAAGACGCGAGTGTCGGCGGTGTATAGGTACGTATAGAGGCTGGGACATGAAAGCGTTCCGCGAATTCGCGCGTGGTTGCGCGTCGCTGGCGCGTGCGGCGGCCGGCGTGGTGCACGACAGCCTTTATTTAACGTGCACGGTGCAGCGAGATTGAACGGTAAAATTAGACGAATACTAGACACTGTTATTTATTGGACATGACGAAATCCTACTAATATTATAAATGTATAAGTTAATGGGAATGTATGTATGGGTGTACGAACGGATTTAATTGAAATTTAGTATGTAGATGGGCGAATTCCTGGATGCTTTATATCCTGGTATTGCCCCAGGAACGAGAACTACGCGGGTAAAATCTCGGGGCACAGCTAGTATTAGCATACCTAATGTTATAATTGTTAGGTACCTACTGATAGTTTTTGTGATGATATGTTTTTATTTTTATAGTCTGTATTAGTTTAAGATGACATTCTAGACATAAAGTATGTAAATAAGTGATGCTTATTTTATTCCCCTCCATTTTCGAAATAAGAACCAACCTACTGTAAGAATATCATAGTTTGTTTTAAATATGTCAAATATACCTATAGGTAAGTACCTAAGTGAAAAGATCAAAAAGAAACTTCATAGTAATTGGCAAAGTAAATAATGAGTGACATTTCAGTGGACATGTCCACCTGCGCGCGCGCATGGCCTGCACAATGATGTATGTGCGTCACGTTACATTATGTTACATATAGATAATAATCTTTGTATTATATAGAGTAATAGTAAGAATGTGTGTTTGTATTATCGTGTTTTAAGCTAATAAATGAATTTGTCAATTATCTATTATCGAAATTTATAATTTTTTACTTACCCACATTTTATTATCTGCTACATTATTATAAGTAGATAGGTATATATGCGATAAACTTCTCAAAGCTAATTAAGATTATAGTAAGGACAAATAATAAGATTAATAAATTATAATCGATCGACAACAATAGACCTAATATCCGCTCAATCAATCAGTGAGATCCAATTTGGCATTATATAAAAAATTTCATTGTAATTTTTTATAAAAATCACAATAATATTCGTAACACAATTCGAAGACCTTAATAAAAAGACTACCTAATATTTTAAAGTAGGTTACAGTTATAAAAAATGCCATCGTTAAAAAACAAATTTTCCCGCGACACAAAGTATTTTAACAAGTAAGAAGTATGGCGATCGCGTTACAGTAACAGACAAAGACAGGCGCCCGAGCTAATCAGAAGCATGTGTGTGACTTGTGACATGTGACATGACATGCCACTAGGGAGGGGACTATCGATGTCGATGTTTTAGGAACAACACAATCTCTGGTAAGTTTGGTTTTTTCGATTTTTAAAGTAACTTAGGATCGGGATAAATATACATAGGTACTTAATTAAAAAAACTTAAGACTAGCCTACTTTAAGATTTGTTAATTTTTTGACCAGTAGGTAGGTAATAAATGACCCCAGACTAAATAAAATTACCTAAAGTTATTTTAATCTACCTAAAGAGACGGAAGGGGTAAGTAGGCATATGTAGAAATTATTTCACTATAATTTAATATTTTACGGTTTTTTTTACAGCTCTTTACTATCTTACAAAAAAAAATCTTACTATCTATTACTTAGAAAATACTTAGAACGTCGAAGGGGAAAACCGATTTAAAATAGTTATTTGAGAACTCATTACACATGTTAAATCTGATTAATAATTTAACTAATAATTTAGCTGAAATGTTGCCAATGAATGAATCGTATCTCAGTTATCGACAGCGCACATCACTAGCAGCGAGCGGCGCTTTGATATCGATACCGCGAGCTGTCAGGCGATGAGTTCCCGGCACAGGATGTTACGGGTTGCCACTAGCTATACATACATACAAATAAACATGCTTACTTATTGGGTTCAATAAATTTCTGTAAGGGGATTTTAGGAATTACACTGGCTATTAAATTAATAAAATAAAATGTTTTCAATTCTACTTTCATAATAGTACCTAAATAAGTAATCTCAAATACTATAGAATAGTCTAAATCTACCTATACCGATTGTAAAGGTACCCTTCTGTAGGAAAGGTATCTTTGAAAGTAGGTACCTTTATTCTTTCCACCACCATACAAATACCTATAGGTATTACTATAGGTAGTAATAGTACCTATGTTAAACGACATCATTAAATTACGCCAAATTTCTATAAGAAAATGTTCGTACGCCAAACCACAAGGTACTTCCGTTTTTCGGCTTTGCTTCATCTCCAAATTTAACTATAACTTTTAAATATAATAGCAAATAATTTACGAAAACTGAAAGCCGTACCATCATAAGTTTACTACACATCATAAAATACACGAGTAACCATTTGTAAGCGATCCAATTATAGCAAAAATTTAACTTAATTACAGAAGCTAATTAAAACTCCGATACCATCAGCTTCCGTTGTCTTACCACCCTTCATCTACCACTGTACGACCTTATCCCACAGGTAATAAAGCCCTAATTCCTTTACGCAACATTCGAGACTGTCAAAACAGCAAGTGAAATCTTAAACATTCCAAAATTGGAGTTAAAATCGTTTGATCGTGTTTGAAGCTTCGCGCGTTCTGTTTGTTTGAGATTGGACTTTATTGTGTAGGTGGTAGGGTGTGTTTGGGGTTGAATGGGGGGGTTAGGGAGGGGTAAGGAGGCTGGTAGTGAAGCGTGACGCCCGCCGAGGAGATCAGAGCGGCACCAGCTATTAATAGGGCGGACGCACAAATGAGTCCCGCGCACTGCTGAGGCGCTCGCTTTGTTCCCGACCAAAGGGGAGTTTTATGCGACCTACGATTTATTGGCATTGCGCTACACACGTGAGATCTGACGCTTTGTTGTATTCACTTTAAGAAGGTCTTGTTAATAGGAAATATGTTTGAGAATTCAGTTTTTAGTTCAAATCATGTGACAAGCTATTTTAGTGCTACAGCTTTCTTTTTTGTAACAAGTTAAACTCAAAGGCAAATAAGTATAGCTTTATTAAACTAGACTAGGTACGTACGTAAGTTTAGTAAAAACGTACAAGTTATGCCTGCCTTGTGAAAAATATATTTAGGTGTAACATTAAGTTTTTTAACTTAATATATTTATTGCTTTTCTGCTTCCTGCTGCTGTCCTAAAATAAGATTGCTTATTGGAGTTTCCTGGTTATAAAAAGATACATATTAATTCTTCGAACTAATTTAAGATGCAGTGCCCATAATAGGTACCGATATAGGTAGCGCTTAGAACTGAGAGTTTCATTTTAAGCTTAAATAATTTAAGTAAGTAATTATTATTTCACAAAAGAAATGTCTAAAAAATTTCTTAAGACTTTAAAAGTCATTTATTGCTAAATTGGGTAAAATAACGTGAATTGAATTGGGCTCAAGTAGCGACCGAAATCAAGTTTCAATAAAGAGCTCGTTTGTACGGAATGAAACGCAAATACCTATTTAGTGCTTTGTAGGGTTGCCTGTAGCCTTATTGTATGTAGCATTTATATTTAAATGATTTTTATTTGTCCAAATTAAACATAAATCAAAATGTACCTATGTAATTTACAGCTACATAAATGTCCTATTTAATGTTATTTAATATTAAAGTTCTTAAGTCTTTATAATTACGCATTTGGATCGTTACCTCAAAAAACCTAATAAATAAATAATCCTACGAAAAAATTTCCATTATAAGTAATAGCCCAGTCATATTAGGGCTTTCACCTCGGAATGAAAGATAATAAGCTGCAAATTGGTATGAACCTTTGTTTTGTCATTCTAAATGTTGTCTCAAAAGTCACAATCGTTATCGTGTCCGCGTCTC
>DWAJ01002222.1:0-18431 GCA_018238005.1 Eurema mandarina
TCAATTACGGTTGTTGTATAATAATAACAGCTTATTCGGGTCTTACATTAAGGATTTCCCTATCGTGCCATACAATATTCGTGTCTTAAGGCGATGTAACGTGTAAGTTATTATAAGAGAGGTGCGTCGGGGGAAATGAATGTCGAGTAGCTCGACCCGTTGTCATTCATATTAGCTGCGACTGCTTAAATTCATAATTACAAAGCGCACATTCACATTTCATCATTTTCATTTAAATATGCAATATTACGACGCGGACGGTGGCTTTTGAAGCAAAAGCTAAATATTAAATAGTTACGCTTTTAATATTTTATAACAAAGTTATCTGTAAGTTTTCATTTTCTCATTGTTTACTTTATTTACACACAGTTTATACAAAAGGAAGTATATCTGTGTATTCAGGGAAAATTAATCTTTGAAAAAATATGCCGACAGAGAAATTGTTATAAATTCGTCCGGAGAAATGAACCCTCGCGGTTTTTCATGGTGCAAAAATATACCTACAACTGGATGCTTTATGTTAATCTGATAATATATTTATAAAAATACAAACCTAAATAAACATAGAACGTAGTACAAAACAGTAATTCAGTTCTTTGAAAAACATTAGATACGTATTGATGTAGGTATATCACAATGAGTATTCTATATTTTTATCTTCACCATTCAACGATCTTGAAGCATCGTCGATATTATCGATCGACTTCTCCATTTGTAACATCTTTGTTTTAAACCTAGTGAAGTTCATTGTATAGGCTGAAATCCGTACGACAAATAATAGGCATCGCTGTAACGAAATCCGCATTGTTTCAAAGAGGACAGCGCAATGCGCATACATTATGTACACACTTAAAAATCAAGGAGCATAAAAGCTTTGGGGAGCGTACGCCTTAATAACGCTCACGAGCAACGAAGTCCGTCGTAACACAAAATGATTACACACATAAAGAACCTTATCTCTTTACACTCCGCGATGGCATAAACCGGTAACAGTCGGGAATAACTGTTCCACAACCGCTTCAATGTTTACGCGAATTTTACGCACCAATCTCGCCGCTGTCGCTCGCTAGAAATTGAAAACGGAATTATGATGAAATAAAAAGGCAGTGAAATGCCCTCAATCTTACGCTGGCGCATCGATGAAAACGGCTTTAGAACTAACAAAACACCGCTACCACAGGGAAGATGCTAGCGTCCCAAATTTGATTTCTAATTAACGTACACATGGCGGCCTGAGCTCGATCTGTATGGGCGCCCGTGTAATTGTTGATTTTGTCCCGTTGCAAACAATCTAGATGCGATGACGATGAAGCCTCGTATTGTAAACTGCCCGATATGTTATGCTTTGTTAGCGGCATGACCGGTATAAGCGACAATAATCAGTGTTATACATCTACATCACAGTGTTATTTATCATATACATAAATTTTTACGTGTAACTGGATGGTATCAAAACTATTATTATGAATTAATACAAAAGATGTAAGCTCCTAATTTTACACCGTAGTTTTATCGTAGTATTAAGATTCTTAAGTATTAAGACAAGCTTTCCGACTAAAAATATGAACGGTCTACGTCGTAGGCCGTAGGCTATCTACAGCTGAATATTCTACAGCGGATACAATTGGTACATTTTGTAATAAAAAACAATACAATATTCATACTGTGATTTTATGGAGTGCTGAGAGCGATTACAATGACCTTGCATAATAAGGCAGCGGCGCCGGCACGACTCGGAGCTCGAACAAAACTGTGCTTTTAAAACACTCTATAAGGTTCGTTTAGGGTTCATTCGCAACTTGTAGGAAATTTCATGCTACGTCTGACTCTAGTGGAGCGTGGTGCATGAGAAAACTTTCACCTCGCTATGTCGCTATTCAAATTATTTGAGAAATTTAATTTGTTTCTATTCAAACTTTCGCGATTATGAATTTTAGCATCTTGTAAAGAAATATTATGATATTTCTATTTAAAATTCATTTAAAGATGAATGGAATAAAATGTTATGTTAATTGTTTTTATCAGCTAATGTACATATTATGTACGAGTATAGAAGAATACCCGCAAAAACAATAACATTTATCGTCACTCGAATTGATTGATGAATTCGGTTCCATATCGCGCTCTATTATCGAGGCAATTAAATATTTATATTTCATTGAAACAATATATTTAATAAAGCGAAGTTAATTGATTCAGGATAATACGTGAAGTGGCACAGATCCGATAACCACATCAATGTAAATGCGTTTTTAATTACCGCGACTTGAATGTGAGCGTAATTTGAATCAGAAGTCAGCGCTTAATGATTCATCTGAGTATTTAAATAGAACAATTAAAAGCGGTCAAGCGTTCATTGTGTAAACATTTTTACGTCCGCTGCTGTTGCCGTGAGCTGTAAATTTGCATTTCACAGTCTTCCATTATGGTGTAGGAGCTGCTAACACTTAGCGTAAAGAGCTCCAAGTATTTTAGTTTCAAATATTTTTCATAATGTTGCATTGTGAATATTGTATGCCAACGCTCATATAAAGCGCTTGAAAGTGTTTGGAAAAAGAATATCAAATTTTATTTTATTTTTTGTAAGTCATCTATTGAAAGTTTAAGATTTATAATAATTTATTTATACAAATACTTTGGCTTTATAATTGATAAGTCTTTACAGTGCGAGCAGTTCATAACACTCATTAGCTTTACAATTGAACACCCACGATCTTTTAAAAAGTTTATCGCTTTTAAAGTTATCGATTTGTAAATAAACCTATGGTTTTTCATATAAATTGTTGTTGTTTATATTGAATTTACTGCGTAAAATATTCAAAGCAATGGCACCGCTACCAATAAAAAAGCAAGAAAAGAAACGTCAAAAAAGAAGCAATATAAAGTAGGTTGACGTCGGAGAGCTCAGAAACAATACTAGAGGTTAAAATATTGGAAGGCTTACATAGAAGGCAAACATTTTGATTGAGCCCTGCATGCAGGCCGCTTTAAATATGAAATCGAATTCAAGTTGATATAGCTTTGTGTAAGAGTATGAGCAGTTCTACGTCGGCGTTTATTTGTTATTTGAGTTTTTATCGAAAATCTATTTAATACACTAGTATAAAAATTCTATCAAATATTTGGCTCTACATTACTATAGATGTACGTTTAATCTAACCTCCTCGGTTTTATATATTATTATTATATTAGTATAGATTATGCATTTGTATATAGATAAGACCTCTCAAGGGGACACATGGCGATGGGCTTAAGGCGCGATCCATCACCGTGTCCAAGTGACGCTACCATGTCATGATGGACCACACTCATTTGTAAGAAGCGGTATTATCATGTTATTTTGCTATTTTTTCCTTTAGCGATCATCTAGAAAATGGTTAATATTAACTTGGTTCACGATTTGATTAACTCATTTATTTAATTCGTTACAATTCGGGATTATTTTAAGGTTTTCATAAAATTCAAAAATCATATCGTTTTAGTATGAGATAAGACAAGGCAATGTTCTTAAGGCAAGGTTAATTCAATTAGAAACGGCGGAGTAAATCTTCTCGTAAATATGGAAGTGTCAAAATTTGTAATTAAATAAAATAGGCGAAAGCTTTCTCTTTAATTATAGCAGCTGCTTTCTTTCCTTATCGCAATTTTATTACAATGACAATACGCAAAGGCTGGCCTATTAAATTATTTGTGTAAGATAACTGGAGGGCGGCGGCGGCTTTAGGCGAATTATTTATACCGTACAAAAAAACCTTTTCCATAAATGCTCCCTTTTAGTTCGTATGCGTACATAAAAGTGTAAAAGCATATAGCTCGCAGCAAGACCTTTATTGCGTCTTGGCAAATATGTTCTGTGCATTTTTTTATTTTACCATACCTACATGTAAGAAATTTTAATGTATGGTAAAACTTATTATAACTTATAACAGGAAACATATGGAAAGGTTTGTAGTAGTAATTAAACTTCTCTTAAAACTGACTTTTAAAAATCACTTCGAATGACTTTGGTGCAAATTTAATCGAGTAGATAAAGTGAAAATAAAGTGGAATTAAAATGGAAGCGTATTAAGACAATGCACGTCAGATGTGCCATTAAATCGTGCGATTTTGTTCGCAGGAGTGGGTTCGGGTAAATTAAGCAAATGAAGAGCTGTACTGTGAGGGAGCAATTACGGTGCGATTGGCTCAACAACCGAATAGCTGTCTACCTACTACCGTATAACGCGATCGTGGATATGACACTTGCGACATGAGATGTGATGGACATCGTAACTTATCGATATATCGCTTCAACGAATAATACGACTTAGCATTTCTATATGACGTCATTTTAGAACGTTTATTTGTAACGGTTTTAAAACTTTAATTGCGACAAACACAAATAAGACGATAAAATGACTACAAATATAAACGAGTTGAATTAAAACAAATTAACCCAAAAACAACATCGATACTCATAAAAATAAATTGGAAATCGCTACGGATATCGTAAACCTGTTGACGAAACGAAAATGAACTGAAACCGCATGTAAAAGCGAAAAGTAACGAAATGACACGTTATCAAATGAAACAGCTGTAATGCAGCGCGTGGGCGGGCGGGCGGCCGGTGGTCGGGCCAGCCTAGCGCCGGCCGACGCGCGTGCACTCACTCACCTCAAGGTCAGCTGGCGCCGGCCGGGCCTCAACACGGACTTAGAGCCCTGCAATTAGTTACATGCTACTCAAAGTGAGTGGATACTTCCGAAATTTTCCCGGGAGGGGGCGTCGGCGCCCGGAGCTACCCTGAGAAAACTGACGGACGTCACTGCTCCTCGACGCCTTTTATAGCGAGAGGAGGGGCGGGGCGGGGACGCGAGTTGCGCCGTCGATTCGCGACTCGATAAATAAATTAATTAAAAGTGCAAGTGAGTGATCGCCGCGTGCAGTCCCGTAACGTCGTCTAGAGCTTCCCTTTAATTGGAGTTTCAGGTTCGCCGGACGTAAGCCTGACTTTAATGGCTATATGAAAATATGCTTAATTGACTTTTAGCTTGCAAGCTGCATACATATAGTACAATACATCATTTCATCATGATATGTAAAAAAGGGGCCCAATTCTCTGTTCTAAAAACTCAATCAAATCAGCTTCAACCTATAAAATTAGTATGGTATATTATGCTTGTTCCTAAGAATACTATTTTTTAATCTTAGTAAAGAATTAATTGTCTTCTTCAAATAGTAAGTGGCTACGACCGGGATACGAGTTATACTCTCAATATTAATCAGAAAAGATGTTCACACAAGGGATAAATATAATAAAGTTCCGAGATACACTATATAAAGCGCGATCGCGCGATATCGTTATCTGAAGGAATTGCACTTATCACGCTTATTTCTTGTGACTTCTACGAAATGGCTTACACGTAATCGCCGACTTTCAACTCGCTTTTAATATCTCTTTTTATTATTGAAATATTTTCATGTTTCGCATTTTAATAACGTTTATGAAGTTTTATATATTTAAACATACTGGTTGATCTACAGTAGGTATAAACTAATAACATAATGGTACAATTAATAAGACACTGTATTGGTAACTTAATTCACATTATATATTTAATATTTAGAAACAAAACTTTTAACCTCCACGTTTTAACCATGAGCTTTTCAATTCATGCATTATTATTAACGACCAAAGAATAGTATTTTGTAATAGATATAGTTAATATATGTTTTTGTAACTGGCAGTAATAAATCTATCTTTTATGTTTAATAAAACCAAAACATCGGTTTAAGGACTCTAAACTAGAATCTTTTCTTTACAATTTTTCTTTATAATTCAAGTTCCTATAGAAATTAAAATTAGTTTAAATTTAAATATGCTTCTGTTAAATCTTTGAACCAAATTCATGAACAAATCATAAATAATTTCTTGCTTTATACCAGAGTTATATCTGCGTACTGACCTCAGTGTGGTTGAATGAAGTAAGCCATCTTTGTGGAAATTTATTCATTGAGTTACATGTGGATGACCAATACTTTTATTATTAAAGCTTTGAAATGCATGACTTTAAAGTGAAATCTTATAATCCTCTTGTCTTTGCCGGTGTAGCTCATAGTAGAAAAATAATATCATGCTTTGCTTTTTAAAGTAAGTGAGTATTATAATTGTTAAATCCAGATTAGGTAAATACAGTCTGAATTTAACCAATATAAAATTTGAAAACTTGTACTTTAAACTTAAATTAACAGTCTTGTTTTTAACTTGGCGTCGGATACTACTGCATAATATATTTGTTTGACAAAATAAATAAAAATAACAGTATCTAAATTGTCAGCAAGTATAATGAATACATATAAAGTGTCTTTTTCGAGTTCTCAGTACACTTTTATTGAGACAGTCCTAATAGGGTTTCACGCTAATCAGACAATCAATACGTTGATACATGAAACGCATGGGACGGTCATTGAACTCTAAGACTTTATTATTATTATATTTGCTATGATAATTGATTTATGGGAAGCAATGATAAGCGAGATATTGTGCCGCGAAATACCGACCACGATGAAACGAAATACTACTTTTGATGCGAAGCTTTTATAATTAATTTTTCAATTGTTACCATATAATTATATTATTAGTTAATTATCTTCAAGCTGTAGTTCTAACTTCGTTAATGTACTACTTCTGATAGATAGCAAAGTGTGTGCTAAAGCCGATACACAACAATACACAATTATTGGAAATACAATAAAAATATGTTATATTATTAAAAAGTATATTTTTAGAATAAATTTATCAAAATATTTTCGCTTTACTAACCAAAAGTGCAAACCAGTAAAGATAGCGCAAGAGTTTTAACAAAAAATTATTTCAAATATATTTTAATTGTATGTATGGAACGGGCAAAATAAAGCTATAATAAAATATAAAAAAGCACCGCCCGAACAGGGACTTGAACCCTGGACCCTTGGATTAAAAGTCCAATGCTCTACCGACTGAGCTATCCGGGCTCGTGTCATGTAATACGAAATACACATTTCATATTTAATTGTCGTTTACGACATTTTAGACATTTTTAAATTCATGTAGATTCTATAATAGGTAATTTTTATTAACTTATTATTTAAATAATTAAAGTCATTAATTATTATTAGTAAATTATTATACTGTGTACTGCTTCCTTCCTCTATTAAAAAGTTTTACTTTTATGTGCTTGATATTTTTATGGTACATATAAATATGTCTAATGTTTAAAAAAAGTTCGTGCTCACAATAATATTTTTTTTACTATTTAACAAATGTAGAATAATATGTACTTATATTTTAAAACGTAGATGTCTTGAAAAAAAAAAACAGTATTTTCCGTAAAACTGTTCTAACATGTACACAATATACATAGTTTAGTATTCGCTGTATTTGTCCGTCCTTGTAAGCTTGTAATGGTCGGTCTCCACGTGTAGGCCATCGCGTGGGGACGGCCATATTAGACAATGAACGAGTACCGTGGATTTGTGGAATGGGTGTTGAAATGTCAACCCAATTCCTAAGCCGGAGACAGCGCTTCACGAGAATTAAAACGTCCTAACAGCTTATAACTTTTACGTGACAATGCCCAGTTCAACTTATTATAAAATAATTAACTAGCTGAATATGATAGCAAATACAACGTCTATCCAAAAAAAAATTGAATTCAACCAAAAAGTATTTTACAATGTTTGTCATTTTTATTTAATTTCGACAGTATAAAACGTAAGCAAATTTTTAAGACCTAAATAATTATTTGAATCTATAATTATATTACATACTTTTATTATTTAAATAACATATGAATAGACTATGTATAAATCTAGTTCTCATTTAGGTTAATAGGATGACACGTGTGAATTATATGGCATATTATATCACTATTGGAGAGTTGGCGGCCCGCGTGGCGATGACAGCGCCGCGCGCGGCGGGAGGCGAAACGAGCCGTCACTGAGTTGTCACCAGCATTGAAAACAATACCGTTATATCAGTTACCATTGTCCTATGTCGCTGACAAGCTTGTTTACATTGCATAACGCAGTGTTTCGGATGACTAGTTATTAAAAGTATTAAACGAAATACGCATTTTTATACCAATACCTATACCTACATTAAAATGTTATAATAGTAGATATAAAAAGTAGGTGACTTGTTAAAACAAAAAGTTGGTAATTTTATAAAGAAATCATATAGCTGTATAACTTAACGTATCTGTAGGGTTTATATATTTAGATATTTGAAAGTTCCTTTACATTTGCAAGAAACTATTTCTATTTTCTTTGCGCTAATATGTTTAAATAATATAAATATACATATATATTTTATTATGGCGTTCAACCATTCAAATTTACAATATGTAAGCCACAAGATTCTTAAAAGAACAAAGTTTACTTTGCACCATAGGTACATTTAATTTTTATTGGTATTGAACAAGAAAGAACCGCGTCGAAATAATCGCTGACACGCTTGTCCGGCGCCGTATTCTCATAAACTCACCACGAGATGGCGTTGTTCGTTTTATTGCTCGTTTGTACAACAAGCTGTAATGGAAGACTACAATATTGACAGACCATTAATTCGACAGGAAATTGTGCTGCAGTTGCGATTTCTGCAGGTGATTGCAAACTTTTCGAATAAGCCGCATGTTCCGCAGTTTACACTTCAAATAACTAGCCACTGCATTAACTTCATGTAAAATACAGTGGCGGAATACTTTTTACTGGTTTTAGCGCAATTATAAGTTATATTGTTATCATACGATTATAAAAATTGTCTTTGATAAAATTTAATGAAACTTTTTATTGCTACAATTAAAGGATATGGAAAAAGTACTAAAACGACAACTAGTACAAAACCCACCATTATTACAACCTAGGAATAGAAACTAGGGAGGACATATTCTTTTAATTAAGCTTTGCGGAAAGTGTCGTAACTTTTACGAGGTCCGTGATTTAACTATTATTTGTCATCAATTTTATGAGGCCCTGAAGCAAATACTGGACAGAAGGAAATAAAATAAGTATATTGACGAAGCTGTTCGTTGTAATATAATATCATTTTAATGCTTATTAGGCAATGGCTTATTTTATGTATACTTTCCTTCAGAGTTATAATTTCTATTATATTTTTATAACACACATATAATTCAAGGCATGGCACATATAATTCAAACGCCAATAATATTAATATTATACATAATATAAAGCACAATTTAACAGAAGAAAAATAAATTATATAGGTGACTTTCCATAAGTAGCGCCATCTTGTGATCATGTGTTACACATTGAGAACTAAAATAGCGTCATCTATAATTTTGAGCATACATGACATAAAATTTTCACATCAAAAGCAACCTGCATTCATGTTAGTACACGCAACCGTCAAGAGATGTCGCTATGGCGACTAATTTTTGAAATTATAGGCTATTTATTTTACTTCATAACGACCTGAAATTTAATGATTTTTTTTAATTATTTATAAAACTTTAGTGAAACGCTACTGACTTACCTCCATGTTAAATTGGTGTGTTTCCACTTCTCGCCTTGTACAGCAAATCTTTTATGTCTGCTGCCGTTTTCGGAATTGTCGGTTTCACGATCTGGTCTCCCACACCGCTTTCTCTTCATGAGTTCCCTCGTTTCATGGTCTATTTCGCCAGTTACAGGTATACCTCCAAATTCCTAAAAATGGAAATTATGATTTATTACTGAGACTAAACAAGTAATTTGTATATTTTTAATGCGTATTTATATACTGGATATTACGAAAAAAAGGTATGTTCTTTTAATAAAAACAGCAAATCACAATCACAATATAACTCTAAAACATTTTTACAGCATTATTTGGTACGATTATTTTATGCATTGAACAACGAACACTTACTTGGAGTGTTTTAATGGCAATCCTGAATTCGTCTTCGTAAGAATGCGAGACATCTCCCATCAAGAGGTTGCCGACTTCTGGTTGCCCTTTCTTCATATAGCCAAATTGTTCTAGGTAACTCCTCTGGAACAGAGAAACAAATAATTAGAAATTATCACATTTATCACAATCTTCCTACTTATAAAATAAAAATATACTTTTCTAATTATAAAAATCAATTCCTAAGACTTAAAATATGTTTCACATCTTATGAAAACAAAACGTCTCTTTTCTATTTTTAACCGACTTCAAAAAAGGAGGAGGTTCTCAATTCGTCTGTATGTATAATATCTTATACTTAAATTTTCTATGCATTCTGAGGGTTAAAAGGCAAAGTTTAAATACAAAAATAACCCATCTTATCATGTCATCAGTATCATGTTTGTATGTATTTAAATAATAATATAGTAAAATTAACTTCCCGCGAGGAAAAAATAGAAATCCTTTGAACAAAAAGGCCATTGTTTGCCATCCTTCATGTTTGGGAATTCCTTTTATATGGGATGACAATGGTTCTAATGACCGTCTTTGTGCCTTGTATAGCGAGATTATTTCATTTCTTTATACGCTTGTGAATTAATATATCCGTTGTTGTCTTAACATAAAAAATGATAGCTAGACCGAATTTTTATTAGGTACCTATCTATACATAGAGTCATTTAATTACGTAGACAAATATTGTTGTTTTAACTTCTTAAAACTTATAGCATTAATATATACTTGCAATATATTATAAAGACATGACATGCTCTTAATACAACAGACACTTTTAACCGATTTTAAAGCATATTGCTATTCAATTCTTTCAATTCGTTAAAGATTTAGAATTTTATACGTATTCGGCTCAAATCAGGCAAATTGCCACCCAATCGGAAATAAACTTTATAATCATTAACCTTATTCAAAATTTTCTATTGTTTGATTTAGAGAATCTTCCGTTAGAACAATAGGTAGAGTTTGGCTAACACCGAGTTGTCGACTAATAACAAAACTTTGTGAATAACCTCCATTATTCACTCCTTAAGATATCTCCTTAGTGGTGTTCTGTTTACTTCGTATACCGTTTGTTTGAGACAACTTAAACCCCTAAGCGTATTACTAGACATGTTGCTTAAGATGTTTTTTAATCTTTTTATATTAAATATTCGCAAAATAGTATTTTTGACAGAAATTCTTGAGTGATATCTACATTTCTATACTGAAAGTTTACTTAATACTTAATAAATACTTATTAGGATGAAACTATAATAAATTACTGGCCGCACTACGCATGAAAATATAATAAAATTTAATTAAGGCAGGTCAGCACTCCGACGGTGATAAATATGCCAAACGACAAATAGCGAACCCATAAAGAATGCAAAAAAGTGTATAATTAGGTTAATACCGATCGCTACAATCAGGAAATCCATTCATTTGGATATTAAGGTTCATCGCTATTTATGGTTTCTGAGCTTTGTTTTATCTGTTAAAATGTTTTTAGCTGGACTTTATTTTTAGTGCAATAGACAGTTCAATATAAATTTGGTGCTAAGACATGTCGGTACGTTTCTATTTGTATTTTTAAATTGCAGGGCATTACTTTCCAATATAAACTAAATCAATATAAGTGTTTTGTAAATATATGTAGTAAATAATCTTGAAACAAAATAAGACGTATTATATGTACCTATCTTACTTTCATGAAGATAGTTTGAATCGCGTGATTTGCTGTAGAAATTAACAAAAATGAGTCTTTTACGTTCCGTTCCGTACTAATGAGCTAGTTACAAATCGAGGACAAGTAAGTACCCTGAATCGCTAAGCGTCGCGTGATGAACCCTATTTGTCCTTTAATTAATTGACAAATCTTATTACTTTGAACTACTTTCCTGTAATTTTCTTTGCAATAAATATATTGTTCTATGTTGACGGGGGATGTCTCTAGGTGAACTCATTTTACAGGCAACTTTATTTGTTTTATTAAGTATTTACGAATTGCATGTACTAAATGCACGTGTATAAGCGGGAAAGTTAATCCTAGAGCTAATATAACATTTAAATCATTTTTATTTTGTTACTTTGTCCTCGTATTGAATAGCATGAATATTCACATATCATACTTTCTCATCAAACTGCCTTTAGTCGCATTTGTGAAAGTAGCTAAAGACAATATAAACAATTTATACAGATCGAATTCTTTGATGTTATGTCAAATATTTTGATTTATAGAAATGTACGAGTCTCGTCAATGTTACACAAGACAATGCACTTTCAAATAAATTTCAGATGAAAATAAATCGGGCCCGACTTTATATCTCTGCGTTATTGAATTCACTATAAATTTGATTTGTAGAGCATTGCTATATTACTGATAAAATAAATATGTGCTTTCGTAAGAAAAGCATATTATAATTTAATTATAGAGCTTTGTGGAAAAGAATGTTGTATATAATGCGACTTAATGAGCGTAAGCCTATAGTTAGTGTAAAACAGATAAAAGCTTAAGAGTGTTTTAATATATAAATAAATAACTCACTTTATGTTACTCAAATATATATTTCAATTCAATCTAACAATGAAAAAAACTACAAATAAATCAATATTTAACCGAATCTTATATTTACGTGGTTCCTCTACAAAATTTTGTCTAAAAATATTGTTAAAACTTACAGAAACATATTGAGTGGTAGTTGTAATGTGATTAAGCCTTTATAACAAGCGGCCGCAGCTGCATGATGTTGACATATGCTGTCATTCGACTAATGCAGGGGATCTGATGGACTCTGATGTATGGTTTGGTTATATTCACGAATCATTTTATAACAGACAGGATATTTAAGAATGTACATGTATTCATGTGTTCTACAGAAGATTGAAAATGAAAAATGCAGTATTAAGTGAACTAAATTCAAACATAAATATTTAAAAGTAACTACGTACTTATAACACATTTAATATTCAACTTTAACTCATTTGAGATTAATGTTAAAATTGAAGCACTATTTATTAACACTAGCTTTATACATTACAACTTTAGTTAAAACAATAATGATCCTCTACAGGGAAATTAATATTTTTAATTATCTAATTGTTGCGCCAGACACAACACAATTATTCCTGGAATTACGAGTATTAAAGACAGTCGCATTATGAATCGGTTAGTGAGTCACTGGTACCTAGTTTTTGCAAGCCCTAATAGTATTAGGTCAATACATGTTCGAACATCTGTTTTGTAATTAATGACAATACGGATGGGCGTGGGAGCCGTTCAGTACCCATCTAGGTAGTTCTTACATATAGATATTTGAGTACTTCGAAGCTAAAATATGAAGCAATAAATTTATTCAGAATGGTTACTATAATGTATATATTTTTTAAATTAGATTGTAGTTAGGAAAGAACAAGCATATTTTATAAAGTAAAAAAGAATAGCTAAATGTGTTGCTAAGTGCATAACTCGTTAGCTGCTGAACCGATTTCGATCATTCTTTTTGGAAAATTCCTTAAAGTACCTGAATGGTTTTAACGGTACAGGTAGGAAAGGTACAGGTGAACAAAGTCGGGTCAGTTGGTATATTAATATAGATAATACGCATGTGTATAAACACTAATTATGCTGTTATACATTAATAGTGGTTGTGACATTTTCATTTTAGTATTTCCATAACTAAAAACCTCTTAATTTTGGGACTTAGGAACGCATAGAGTTTATATAGATACTATTTGTTCAGGAAAAATGTTAGCCTCACAATTTACACACGTGTTAGCGACTTAAAACAAATTATGTACGGCCTTATAGCTAACTAATGAATATGTACAAGGAACTTCCTTTGACCGGATTTGGTGCGACGAATTAAGCTATCGTTGGATCTCGTAGCTTTGCGACATTATACTAATCTAAACGTATATTTCACGAAACAATAAGGGTTGATTTGAAATTCAAATCTGTCATTGACATAGGATATTAAATTGCGTCGGCGAAATTATCGTTTGAAAATTACAGTCGCTATAAAATTTAATTAAATGTTCAAATAATAACGTGGGATACCGCCAACGTATTGTATTCACGTCTCTTCACCTTTATATTAACCGTTTAACTACAAAGGTTTTTAACCTGCACCGTATTTTGAATTTAGTTTAAGCCTATGATTACCTCTAAAACATACTTAGTAGAGTTTGGGTGTATATGTTTGAATGAGCTCAATATCGATTTCCAAATTCGATACCAAATTATTCATAAGATATTTCTTCACTTTTAAGATTCAAAGTCACAATGTTCAGTAGCTAATTAACTAAACAAAGTTGAAGAGTATGAAAAATTTTCTTGATAAGATTTTTTTAATCAGTCTGATCTAGAAGCTGGGCACGGAATCAGCTTTACTTTAAATACACAGCAGGTATCGCTTCTACGAAGGCTACGCTAAATGCGTGAGAAAAAGGCATTGCTAGAAAAACCAAGGAGCATTTCTAAGTGGTTACGTTCCTGGACGAACTCGTAATGAACACCGGTGGAAATACGATTTCTAAATACGATAGCTGTATGTTTGCAGTTCAGCAATATTTTCTATAATTACTAAAACTAATAAAAGATACTAATAGTAGAAAGATATTCTTGAAACTCAAAGAACCAACAATTCGCATATATATTACGTGTAATTTTTTCAATTTTATTTTCCTAACGTCAGTTTAACTTTCAAGAAAAACATTCGTATGAACTGCGCAAGTTAGTGAGGTACTTGACTTTGTAAGTAGTTGAAAAATGTTAAAGAATCATAAAACCTGAAACTGCTATATAACTTTATAAAGAAAGCCGATTATCAAAGTTTTTACAAGTAGTTGTAACTAAGGTAGAACTGCACGTTTCATTTTGAAACAAGTGCCAGTCTCAGATCCATTGAGTACGCAGTTTTAGTACCTAAATAACAAACACGCTATATATAAACATCGAGAAGAAATAATAAGTTATAAAAAAGTCTTAATATGAAAAACAAAATCTCAATAATTTATGCCAAATATGTAAAAAAAATCTGAATTCTTATTTTAATAAATACAGTAATTGTTTTTTTATAACATAGGGGGAAAACGAGCAGGCGAGCCATCTGATGGAAAATGGTCATCGCCGCCCATGAACACTCGCAGAGCTTGACAGCTCTGGTGTGGGTTGCCGACCTTTTAAAAAGATGTACGCTCTCTTCTTGTTATGGCTCTTACACTCGACTTTTTAAATAAACAAAAAATAATTGTTATAAAAAAATCCGACAAGCGATGTAAACTTACTTATACGAAGAAACGCAATCAAGTCTAGAATTACTGTAGACATTTTGTAAATTAATCTCGAGATCTGATCTTAAATGGTCGCAGCACGCAAACTTATTTGCTCGTTCTTTTTTTACAATCGGAAGTATGGAGTTACATATTATACATTTCGCTTCATTTACTAAAGCTTATAAAAAATTTGCGAGTAAGCATTATTTCTAAAAATAAAGATTAGTGGATTTAATATTGAATATATCAGTGGATTTAGATAGTTACTATACTAGAATAAGAGTTTGCTTAGTATTTTGAAGTCTTGGGGATAAGAGATCATTTCAGTTAATTAACTCTAATGAAACTAAAGGTATACCATTCACCTACTGTTCATTTTCTCTTCTAAATATATTTAAGCGGATTCGGTGAAATACAAAAGAAATCTCTAGAAAATGGAACTTACAATGACGTAGGGCCATGCCCTTCAATTAAAGGCCTTTGCCCTGGACATTGATAACTGTCCTTTTGTTTTCACACCGAAGGCACGCAATGTCTAAAAAAACCTCATTACATTTTAAGTTTCGCTTTATATACAGTTTTCCATTATTATAATGATATGTTTGCACGTAGGTGGACTTATAACAAGATTGAAAGAAAGCATTAACGTGACTTGCAATGAACATTATTTCCCAAGGGATAAAATTGCATATCAAGCTGCGATATCTTTTATTATTTTCAATATACATAAGATTTAAATTGATACAATCAATTTTAAATAATGATACGCAAGTCTCCGCAGAGCTATTATTGTAAATTCATACTAGCAACGTACTTCAGATTCACCCGCCTACCTCTAACTGATTTACTACAAATAATAACAGCACCAAATAAAAATATTGTTTAAAATCCGGTTGGTAGACCCAAAAATTTGAAACAAGAATGAAATCCATCTCTTCTCTTAATATTGTATATAAATCTCGTGTCACAATGTTTGTCCTCAATGGACTCCTAAACCACTTAACCGATTATAATAAAATTCGCACACCATGTGCAGTTTGACCCAACTTAAAAGATAGGACAGCTTACATCCCGGTATTGCCCCGGGAACGGGAACTACGCGGGTAAAACCTCGGGATACAGCTAGTTGTATATAATGTATGGGCTTAAGCTTAAGGAGGGAGGAATAGATAGCCATAGATAACCCACAAATCCCGGACAAAACTAAAATGGGTTATGACTGACTTGTACTGACCGAAACCCCGCTGTGTTCCGTCTACTCCGGGTAGGGGTCATTGACACCTTCGCAGACCTTTCCACGAAAGCCAAATGCAAACCTAACCTTAACTACACTTACTGTATATGTCTATAAGAGAAGGAAAGAGAGCAAGAGGCCGTTCCCCTACAAGTACAAGATGGACTCATGCAACACAGGACGCTACGGGAGCTTCGTTGCAAACATCCATCCAGATGGCTCAAGATCGAAGTGTCTGGAAGAAAATGGCGGCCAGGGTGACGCACCATAGTCACGTCCCTCAGTCATGAGGTCACGACGAAGAAGAAGATGTCTTTAAAATTTGTTTTATAGCTACAATCTATAGTTAGTATAGTTCTTACGTAAAATTAACAATACAAAGCTACTGCTACAGCTTTTATTAATTTTAACTAGCTCGCTCGCATTTATTATGCATGTACTATAGTCTATACATAGAAACCTTCCTCTTGAACCACTCTATCTATTAAAAAAAACCGCATAAAAATCGGTCGCGTAGTTTTAAAGATTGGAGTATACATATGAACAGACAGAAGAAAGCGACTTTGTTTTATACTATGTATAATTATAATTATTAGTAAATTTGTACAAAATTCTTTCTTTTTCGAGCCGTAATGGTATCTACAAAACTACTGTAGCAATCGGAAGCAAACCTTCAAATATTAATAACCCCGCGACAGCCTTTTTCACACAATTTCACAACCACATTCGTTTTTGCTGACCAATTTTCCGTAACCAGTAGAAAAATCTAGAAAAAACGTTTTAAATTTATTAAAATATTCAATCATAGTTTTTCACAAGAGTTTTCCTTTACTATGTTAAACCAGCTTTCAGAGAATTTCCCTTATCTATATGAAATCTTGAAAACAGGTAAATTGCTGATGCGGTTTCGATAAAGTTTTGCTCTAGTGTAGGTATTAGCTACCTACATAAAAAAATATATATATTTTAAAGATAAAAGGAATCACCCAAAATTATTGTTTTTGGATTTCAGTGGATTTATTAATTATCTATCATTAATAATATTATTATAATTCATTTCATTTTATATTAGAAAGTTTTTAACCTAAAATTTATTTAGAACCGTTATAAATATCAATATATTAAAGATAAAGTTCCTGGAAACACAATGCATAGGAAATGATATAGTCCCCACAAAAATTATCTTATCTCAATGATTAAAAGTGATTAATAGATTTTATCATGCGTTGAATGATACCTGTTCTTTTATATAAATACTGGCTTTTACCCGCGGCTTTGCTCGCTTTGAATCAATTAAACTAATATCGGTAATAGAACGGCATGTTCATTCTGATATTCTGATACGTCCGATATAATATTAGTTTGCGTGAAAGCGTAAGAAACGTCGATACTTTCACATTTATAATATTATTAAGGATTACAATACGAATACTAAAGGTCTATAGTCACTTAAATACTATGATCCAATCCTACAAATACGACCACTGAAGCTTCTAACCTTATAGCCTTGCATTAAGGGCTTTCAAGAAATATTCGCAAGCGATGTTAAACAAATATAATTACAAAAATGCAGACTTACTTATGATTTTTTAACAAGCAAATCCAACGTATTTTATGTTGAATATATTTGACGTTTTTCGTTAAAATGTCACGTACACTTCAAAGTAAGAGTCACACTGATCTATATTCGTGGGGCATGGTGTATAGGCGATATTATCTTTCGATAAAATTATTGATAGTGATATGGACGCGAATGACATATATGATTACATAACCTGTATATACAAGATTAGTTTTTTTTTTCAGAAAAAAGTTTGAGGTTGTACGAGTATCAATGATATTATAATATTATGTGTTATATATGTCACCGGAAAATAACAAGAACAGCAAATTTATAAATTTCCTAGGAAATTTGTAAACCTTCGTAGGATTCTAAATGAGAGATAAATTGTATTATTTTACGTCCACATTTTTGCAAATTTATCAATATGCGACGTCTCGTGGTAAATTAATCAACTAACG
>DWAJ01002223.1:0-18429 GCA_018238005.1 Eurema mandarina
GTGTGTGTGTGTTAGTGTGTGTGTGTTCGTGCGTGTGTGAGTGTGCATGTGTGTGTGTGTGTGTGTCTATATTTGTGAGCTGTTATAAATGTGTAGTAATTATTATATATTGAGGAACATATAATACTTAGGAAAAGGAGAAGAAAAAAAGTGAGATTATAGTCTTACGTTACGAGTATAAAGAGAGTGGTATATCACAATAGAAAGTTTTGAGTTGATATGACTCCGATATATATGTCGCAGGCGGATTGTATAATCCGCTGTTTTAACTTACGCCTAGCCGTTTTAAAAAACAGGGCCGTTTTGTAATATTATGTCATATCATATATCACATAGCCTATGTGTTTCCTCCATCGAAGATATGATATACAATTGTATAGGAAAAAAATATTTTAATTGGAAACTTTTTTCTTTTGTTATAATATTTGCTAAACTAGTAACGTGTTTATATTTTTCTTTATAACTATTAATTTAAAATAGATTCCGTATCATAAAATAGAAGATCCCGCGAACATTCTGGAATATTTAGCAGTCTAATTAAGTCAAATTAATTGTATTTACATCAAACACCAATATTTCCATCCACTTTCCTATTACCTGTTAAATATAATTTATTAAATTCCAAGTTCATTACGCGTCTTGTTTACTCGGCTTGTTACATTAAATTGAAGTTGCTACGGGCAAGTTTATTTCAAATAAATTTCGGGTAATTATAGATTACTTTTAGCTTTACTTGTCTTGTGAGAGACATTTTGTTTGTATTAATTAGTATGTAATGCTATTTATGATAAGGAAGATTATTATTTTAATACTTTTTTTACTTTAAGCTTACATACAAAAGCAGATATACATTTTTGTTAGATTATAATATATAATACACTCGATATTATACTCTGAATATATACACGTATAGCTTTAAGTTCTATGTTTTATAGTATTTTTATTTAAAATATTGAAATCGAGATTCCAAGCTTATACTATCGCTGGATCTACGAAATCAATTTCATATTCTTTGCAAAGGTAAAATTATCAAAAATAGAACTGTCTTGAGCGGGTGAAAGCTAGACGCAGCTAGGATGATACAAACACGAGAATATCAAATAAAATAAGTGTCATGTCAGCAAATATAAATGAACAATTATGTATCCCTGTACTATTATTATTATTCTCTCTAATTGAGACGCCAAACAAGTTGGCCAACAAGAAAACTTATAACCGAAACTAAACTTCGGCTATTGCCCGTAGTTTGATTATCATCCGCTTGTTGATAAATTACCTTTAACTATATAAATTATACTTTAGGCCGGAATACACCGTAGGCTCATTTTTTCATTTTACCTTCCAGTATCCCATCTTTTTTTCCTTTTTAATCCTTTCCTATACTTTTTTTCTAAAAACGAAGTTCATCGCTTACTATCATATACGTTCTTTGTTTCCTGTCATCATAAAGAAAACTATTTGTGTGTTTGGTTAATGTCTTGACTCTGAGTAAATATTATTTTCATTTATGAAAGTTATATTTATAGGCTATTTTATTTATCACTAGTTGCCCCGTTACTTGCATTTTGAATCACTGTGTCTGATAAAAACCGCAATAAAATCGGTTACGAAGTTTTAAAGATTGAAACATACATAGACACAGACAGACGAGAGTGACTTTTTTATAGTATGAAACGACTTAACATTACGCCGGAGTTACCAGTAGTATAAAAAATAACGCGATCAGCATATATTTTTAACATTCTCCGATAGCAAATATCCTCATATGTACACGTATAAAGGCGATGTATGTTTTCCATTGTAATAAGTATAAATCAAGCTGAAAGCCGTGACTCCATAGCGTGTTTAACCTTCGTGCTGTGAAATATAATAAAACTGGGTACAATGTCGGAAGGTAACGCGAACACTGAACACTCAAGGTGACTGCCCCGAGTTATTGCTAACGGATTAACAAAAAACTGGTCAAGTGCTAGTCGTGATTAACTGCCGATGGTTCCGTATTGAAGCTTTAGCTACGTACAATTTAAGAGTAAGGAAAATATGAATCGTGAGTCTAACTGTGTAGGTGCTTTTTATTTATAAATAATAATGAAGGATTTACAAAAATGTTTTAATGCGATAAACAATAGGATTACTTTAAGAAAATAGTATGATAGGTATATGGGAGCTAAATTCACGTTGTAAAGGCGTTTAAATATTACGGCTTAAGTGCCTAGTAACAAGTAAGCAGGCAAAACCGCTGAACGAAACTAGTGCCAAAACATGAAACGTTGATAAGTAACACCATTGAAAGTGTAGAACAATTTGATAATTTAAGGGATTTAAGCTTATAACAAGGAATTCTAAAATTTCTTTGAGCAGGCATCAAAGAATTTTTCCAAGTCATAAAAGTGTACTTAGGAATGTTTTATTTATGCTTTGAAAATACGTTAAACCTAATAAATGATACATTATTATAAGTCACAACGAAAGAATTCAAAATTACTAAAGCCCAAAATTTACAAGTAATTTCTTATAGGTCAGTAAAAACACTTATAAAGTAGTGTAACAATGATTATTTTATTCAAATTTGGCATATTGATTATTTAAATACAGTTTTATATCTTTAATTTGGGCAAAAACTATAGAGAATATAGTCGCCGCCATGATCTAGATTATCTACATTTGATGAATTAGATTCGTATTGTTGACTTTGTCCACGAATGCTAAGACGGATAATAAATTAAAGGTTATTAATAAACGAATATCTTAACTTAGGGATCTTCAATAAAAGAGCGTGCGTTTCCTTAAAAAGCCGGTAGCACACTCGTGACAACGCGAAGGCTCAAGGGTGGCGCTGATCACTTTACATCATGTGACGCGCCTGCTCGCTTACCCTCTCTTATATAAAAAAAAAACAAAACAACAAATATTGAAATAAATACGGGTACTAATAACGAGTATAACATAACTGTTAAAAAATAACGTTATAATAACGAAAAGGTTATAAAGTTTCTGGGCTTAATGTTCGTTATAGTAAATCTCGGGAGGGTAGCAAGTTGGAGGGTAAATGGTTTTTGTCGCAAAGTACTTACTGTTGTTTAAGTGACGCAATTAAATTCCGTAACGTTATTGAAATTACAAAAACAGTTTACGTTAGTTTATTGTTCTTTGGGCTCACGGTTCGTGGGCCGTTGGTTGTTAATAGTTAGTGTTAAAAGGTCTTAGATAAAATAATGGTTAGTCTATTATTAAACTGTCAAGTTGCGCCTTTGATTGAACTAATGAACTAATAATCTATTGTTTTGATTTTACATTCATCCAATTAGGATGACGACTTAAATTCGTAGGTTCATAGATTAATTAAAAAAATTAGATTCGTGTTTTTTAACTTATTTCCTTTACTTACATTGATTTTAAAAGCCGCGTGACGTCACAACTATGCACGTATCTACCAAGGTGTGATATAATTAACCCCTTCTCCGTAACTTTAATTCGCTATATCTATGTAGTTTATTGTTATTTTGATAAAGTGAATATATGGATGTTTTATTTTTTATTACATTATCTAAGAGACGGGCTAATTACTTTTTTTTTTCATACTCTACTGTCGTGACTTTTATATAATATATTAAATATAAAATAGAAGATTTCTTTGAGATAAGTTAGGCGTTAGTAGTGGGAGGTTACTTCATTTCAACAACTTTTATGTACCTAATGGTTTGCACAAGGGTCGTCTTATAGAGCTACTTCTGCCATAGACATTAGCAAGGCTACGAAATTGGACTAGAAAGTTTCTTTGACATGTGATGGGATACAGAAAGGTCAAATGAAGCTACCACGTGCTGCGAAACATAATGATGATCTGACGGGATGCCATTCAACGTCAATATGGTAGGTATTACTGTGTCACCAGCCGGCTATGAGTTCGCATCTTAAAATCAATATTAATGTGTGTTAAGGTATATATTATACTCTTAAAATTACTATCAAAAGTTTTTAATTCGACTAGTGACTTACTTGACTTGACTTAAGGTCCTATATCCCCTAGCTGGGGCAGAGGGCGTCCACAGTGCGTCGCCATCCCGGTCTGTCCTGGGCAGCTCGCTTCACCTCACTCCAGGTCTTGCCGATGGTCTTCGTCTGTTTTGGGCGGCCACGTCTGCGTTTTCCTTGGGGATTCCAGTCCATGGCTTGTTTGGGAATATGTGTTGGATCCCTTCGGAGGGTGTGGCCACTCCAGTTCCAAATTCGACTAGTCCGTTTCGTAATAACTTCAAAAAGCAGTCATAATTTAAAAATTTAAATAAAATTTTCCGTAAGTAAAATTCGAAATATCATGATAAGACTCACGTATATGCTAAAGCCAGCCAACCGTGTACGTACTTCGATAGGTGGTCTAACGAGATCGTTTTTATTATTTTTAATGAGCCCTATTTATTTTCAAGAGCATCGATAACAGACGCCACAAGAGTATTATGGACGGTATTAATTAATAAGATGCTAGGAAATTTTATTCGAGAAAGTTCTATTGAAACTAAAATAGCCCACGAGATGTTAAGTACGGTTAAGAGGGACAAAGCGAAGACATAGAAGTCTCAAGTTGGTACTTGTAGTAGTATTATATATACTTTTATTTTCTTTAACTGATTTAATTACTTCATAATATTTTTTTTTTGGTTTACCGTAAAGCTAAAGTCGTTTTATTTTTGTTACACAATATTTAATGACAACATGTTCAAAATAAGATAAGACTAGCACAATATTGAATAAGGAAATATCTTTCATAAAATACTATATTATTCCTTTATTTATAAACTTGCTAAAAATAAAAAGACATTATAAAATCTTTTAACTTAATAACATGTTCCCGAACGTACCTCTCTATAAATAAATACACTTCAAAGCCCTATAAATAATAATTAATCAATCACAAATATTGAATCAAGTAATCCATATAAGAACTTTATGACTTGTATCGACAATTTAGCTCCTGTTTCGATATGAGAGCGAGTGAATAAATTATTAAATATATCGAAAGCGTAGTACTGTTTATTTTGTAGCCTGTGATAACTTTGGAATATGCTTTAATTTTTTAGTGGAGCGCCGCTGTTGCCAGATTTCGCCTATCTGTATGCAATAGATGGGTTTTATTTGGCAGCACATTATATTGAGGTAAAATATAGCTGTGCTGTTATTAAATATCTTGATGAAGAGTTTTTATTCGCTGTGTACTTGATTTGATTAAATGTTGGCGTTTCGTAGTGTCCAGTAAGGTATATTGCGAATTACGTTTAGATGTTCTGTACTTAAAAACGAGTAATTAAAAGTCAAAACACTTTTTGATACTTTCATTTGACTTTAATATTAATAAAAGAAAATGTATTAATTAATTTCGACAATTTGCAAATTTATATTCATGTTTCAGCTGTATATAATATTATACGATAGAGACTCAAAATCTCTTTCATGCTCCATGTAATCTGAATCCGTGATTCAGAACAAAAATAAATGCAAAACTTTTCGGAAGCCCATTCACACTTATCGTAATCAACACTTCGCGATTCACGTGTATTCACAGCTGAACTTTAACACGCGATGAAGTATGGCTGTATGAATCAAAAGATTACTTTCATATTGACTTCGCTTCAAAAAACGGTCAATATTTGTACGTCGACGCGACGTTAGGAGGTATAGGTCGGTAGGTAGGTGAATAGCTGCACATCGGTAGAATCGCGCTCGTAATTGACGTATTGGTGCGAGAAAGACAACACGACTGGAACAACCAATCAACGCTCGCGCACCCGACGATAACGCGCCCCGCGCGCCGCGCCGTTACCTCGATACCTTATTTTTGACTTCTGCGCAGGTTTCGTTCAGCGCTAAAGTTTCGTGACGCGACCTATACCTACTATGCGAAATATATTTTACCGAGGTTTTTATGTTAAACCTACGAGTAGTAAACGACTTTATACCTATCCTATAGACTTTATACCTACCTTATCTGATTAGGTATCAAAAATAATTTATATGTGGATTTTTGATTTAGGTACATTTCCCCGTAGAAAAAGGCTAAAATAATGCATTCTCTACTCTTATATATTATATATAAAGTCTTGGCGAATCTATTATAATAGGTTTTTGCTTACCAAAAGTAATACTACAGGTTTACTTAGTTATTTAACGTATTACAAAATTGGTTATAGAATATATTATATATAGGATAGAACCTACGAATTCAAACTTTTGGATTATTTTCATATTAACTTTGTTCCAAAATATGTTTAGTTCGTCAATGTTAGTGCCTTTTTACATGCGTACGGTAAAGGATACTTTCAGTGAATTTTCCTTAAACTTTGATTCCTAAGTTCGCAATTTCTAAACGTGTTTTATATCAAACAAAATACCTTAATTTATTCGTAGCTTTCTGAAATTTGAGGCGGTTGCTCATTTGAGCCATCTAAAATTTTAGTACTTAAGTTATTACATTTAAATATTCCCTCTTTACTTGAAAAGCTTTTATGGAAACTACAAAATTCTGAAGTACCATTGCGTTGTCGGGTAACGGTGTACACATACTCTTTATATGATTCATAGGTTTTAAGGGTTATGCACCTCAAAAATATAGAAAGGAACCGTATACACCTTACCTTAATACAGTAAACCACTAAAACATTCCACTGTTTCAATTATTACTTTATTGTTTTCTTTTCTATTTCCTCCCTTCCTTACTCCTTTTCCTTTTACCCTATTTCCATCCTTATAATTTTATTTTTACTAAACAGAAAACTTTAAATACTTAGAAACATAAGTGCGCGCATTTAAGTTGGATTTTATTTTTGTCATCAAACTGAAATTTCATCGTCACGTACGTTCACATAGAAATATTTAAATTGCATTTATAGAATACAGAATGACGTAGTTTCTATGTTTTATTGATCAGTCAGAACCACTTTCTATAACCCAAACCCACGCTCCGAAGCATAATCACAATGGCTATATGTCAACAACACGTATACGGGAATGTTTTGCAATCGTTTTTATTATATCGCCGTGGCCATTAAAATATTTAAATTGCGTCTTAGGATATGATGCATATGAGAATGCAGTTTGTATGAAGTCGTGTATGGATTTTACATAACCGTATAAATTCATACATATAATAAGATGAATTTAAATCACGTGAGTAGGTGTATGTAGATGCTTTTCTTTTATTAATGTTGTTATTGAAAATACATATCAATTTTTCAAGAGACTGAGATCTGCAATAGTGATTACTTACTAAATATATTTAAGTTGGTAGTATTATTATAAATTGCTTTTGTCAATTGTATTCTACAATATACTTCCATGTTTTTGCTACCTTTTACTGAAAAATTGAAAACTACAAATTATCTTACCTAAAGATTATTTACTTCAATGTCGTGAAAAGAGAAAAAAAATTGCATTGAAAAATTGCACCTATCTTCATATGAATAATTGATATGTAAAGTTTTATCTGAACATTTAAAAATTACCAGCTTTTGTGTGTGTGTGTGCTCAACTATTTTACAAAGAATAAAAAACAATATGGGTTATTTGTGCATTAGCATGCCATTGCAAGGATGTGCATTTAATCGTAATATTAACATTTTTACTCATATAAATTTAATAATACACTCGCCACCGCGCACGAAACAGAGAGCGCCACCGTAAAATCACGTTTAAGCAAAACGTTGGAAATAATTAAATCGTTACTCGTCGTGTCGAGAGAGTGTAAACGGGACGCAATGTTTGTTCGCGTGCTTTGAGCGTCGACACCGTCGTATTTACTTTTTATTTCGATCGTACAGCCACCAGATTGCAAATAGGGTAGATAAATATGCAGTCGCTGCGGGGATGAAATCTCGACGGCAGTTTCAATGCATTTATGATGCGAATACATTTAATACTCGTAACATTTTTTATTATTATGACGGGACGGGGCGTTCGCAGAAGTGACTACGGTATGAAAGTTGGTAGGTACTTGGTTCTATACTTATAAATGTGATTGACTGTTTTTCACTAGAGTGCCATTGATGAATTCATATTTGAATTCATAATAGTATAGGGAAGAGGTTAATGGTAGGTATACTTTATCAGTTTTAAGCTATTAAGTGCTAGTCTCAAATGACAAAAATATGTTGAAAAGTTACATCAAATATTTGCCGGCCAAATGCGTTATTTGCGTAATGTAAGTGGCTTTTTTATGAACATGTAATTTCAGTATTATGTGAAGATTTGACGTAATAATGACGTCATTGTTTAAACGCCGATCAGATAAGTTTCATGTAAAATTCCCTTAATAAAGTTCATTACAATTTTTTTCTAAAAATGTACGTATATTATATCCTAAAAGCATATATTATATTATATTGATTTTTAGTGACATTTTACGTCGTTTACTTTATTTTAAACATTGTCAAAGAACGGTCCTTGCGAATGATCCCAAGGTAATAGATACTTACGAAATAGGACTTCTTAAGAACTGCAACAGTACGTGTAAAGAATATAAACATGTTGAACTGTTAGTTAAATATGTTTAAACGTGGCCTTTTTCGTTGATCTATCTTACTTTTATTTTTTCTACAAAAATAATCGTGACATCAATAATACTATGGATTTTGGTTTTAATGTGATGGCGAGAAATTAAGCAGGAGTTTATACTGGTAATGCGACTACTTATGCCATGAACAGTCTGTGTTTAAAGAAGGAAAAAAGAAAGTCTTTTTGACAGAGAGGAATAGAGGTAACGAAAGGGAATGATCTTGATGATGGTCATGATTAGATATTACATAGGTGCTAAACGGTAACGCTTTACCGTCTGTAAAGAGGTTTGGTAAATAAATTACGGATGTAAAAATTTATCTATTTATTTATTACACTTCGTTAAAACATTAGGAACAGATATTTAATACAGTAAAAAATTTAGGAATGAAAAATTAAGGTTTAAAACACCCACATTATTCCCTACCACTTTAATCCCCATTTTATACTTGCACAGTAAACAACATAGTTCGCTTAATTAAAAGAAAATAAATATTCATTGATTAAATTTCCCGTGCAAGTAGAAACTTTGTAATATTTGGCAACGTGCAGCGTGCACCCATAACATTGGAAATGTATGTGAAACGGGCGAAGTAGGTCGTATTAACTTTGCTATGTTAATTGAATACATTTAATGATTGTTTTAATAAGGTAATGCTAATGTTTTTGGGAGTAATTGTTTTGCTAACTTAATTTGTACTCATACATATTATGATGGTTATTTGTTAAGAATATGGTTTTACTATTAATTTTATAACACTCATATCTACTCATACAAAAGTAAAATAGCCATTTATTAATTACTAATTATGCCTCGCGGTCTCATTCGTCCTCAAATTATATTTTATTAATTTAAAATCCTTTATACCTTGATTCTTAGATGACATATAGACTAAATCATATTTGCAGCTACTACTAAATATCATCGAAATACATGGTTGTATTTTTATAATATTAATAGGATATAATATGTGGCTTTAAAACTAAACTTAAGCTTTTTAAAACTTTATTTTGTTTCCTAAAGCGCTTCTAAGCTTGTACTTGTGCTTGAAGCGTCAAATTCGGTGAAAATTGAAGCTGCTACACAAATTATACAGTTTTAACAACTGCAGTGTAGTCCAATTTGTTTGAACATACCGAGGCATGAATTCAGCATCGGATATAATACTAGTCAGCTCTTTCGAAATTATTATGAACCATTTTCATTATACTAAATCTAGTTATAAATAAACTTGTGTGAATTTGGACCGGCTATCATATAAGCTAGTACCGGTGGTGAAATTGCTATGACATATTTACTATAATAAGTACTCAATAAATTATATCTTAATTGTATTAGAATAGTAATAACATTATGAAAAGAAGAGTTTGTTTGTTTTTTTTTATTTTATACAAGAACGGCCTAATAAAATATGCCTTGACCATAATGTTCTCGACATTATAGAGAAAATCCACAGATCATAAATAGCAATGCGGTTCCGATCCATAAATAACAGAATAACCAAACAAAACCAACGATAGCGTATAATAATGGTTTCCTGAGATATTTTACCCGAAGCATTTCACATAATTTGCCCTCAGAATACGATGTCCTTTAAGGAAGACCCGAATTAAGGCTATATAGTTCTTATTATTGATAAATTGTTATGGGACTGTATTAATCTAAGATTACATCGATAGCACGGACATGTCTTAGCTGCGCGAGCTATAATAAATTACAATCGAATGTTATATGGTACATTCGATAAAAAGATATAATTAAAACACATTCAAATTAAAAATCATTTCAACACAAAACATTCTGTTAATAAGTTTAGTGATTAGAATACAAAATAGTCGTATTATTAGAATATTCAAAATACAGGGAACACGAATTGTAGTCATCTGCATAAAGGAATAAAGGTTGCTAAAATACTCGTGAATTATTTGATAGCAGACAACTGTGGAGGATGTTCTTAAAAAGGGGGAAAGAGAATAACGAATAGCATAAAGGAGGGGAACTTACCAAACGGAACTCAATAACATATCTAACGATGACCTCTAGATGACCTGTAGACCATTACTTGATGTCGGTTTCCTCTAAGATTACTCTAGCAAGCCAACTCAATTCAGCCTGACATCGTTCTACCACCTAGCTAGTAACTATATAAAGCTCACAGGTATTCGCTTGATTTTGGTCCCGAAAACATAGTATATTGTGTAAACATAAGTTATGGCTCCCCGCGGTGAATGTGCATAAAGTTCGTTTCATATTGTTGCCCGTGTTTAAACTAAGATAGATAAACCCTGGAGGTTTTATTGAAGAGCGTGCGAGTTTTGATTAATGTTTTTTTTTGCAACTCTGTTATTTATGGTTTCAGCTTCAGGAATTGAAGCGTTAATTTGAACTGGTTTAATCCCTATTCTATTTTATATTGAAGGGTAGAACAAGAATATTGTCGGGTGAAAATGTTAGAGTTACTAAACTTAGCATGATTTTTGTTGGGCATAGCAGCTTGAAATACGACGAACTAAACATACGCAAAGGAAAACACAAATACTTTCATTAATATAAATTTAGAATGGTGTACTACTGAGTACTGTGTGTTTAGGACCATTCGACCTCACCTAACCTTTGCCTAGATATACAATCATCTTAATTTTAATCGGTGTAATTTTGTCTGTAACAATTTTACCTCTCGGCGATTCCCCGCTGGTCCATTTTAAGATTATAACGCCTGTTTTCTTTTCCTAAAGCGAAAATACTGCTCAAATCCCAGATGACTTGAGAAAAATAAAATTTTTACCGGTCCTTTGACGGAATAAAAATATATACCTAGAGTTTTGTAGAATTTTTATATCGTATAATTTGGGAGAATGATTCGAAGATTTGTTTTGGACCTTTCGGTTCGTTTTATCGGATTACTGGTATTTGTTTCAGTTCCGCTGGCTTGTTGACTGTGTTATAAATAATACGAATTACACAACATTGTTCGTGATAAAACAAACTATTCGTTTCGTGGAATTTTCATGTGCGATCGATTAATGTGTAAGCATTTTGAATTTAGAGAAGTTATTACTTAATGGTTGTATAACTGACTATGTTGAAACTATAACTCGTTTTGTAATACGAATGTTAGTTAAAAATGGTTTAAGTATTTAATAGATTTCGCTTTTACCATGTGAAATGCCTTAGTTAATCGGGAGCAGGATTTTGAAATATTCTTTTAAGATTAAAATATTGGCTATCACTCTCACAAATATTACGTCTTTCTAAATACATTTATACAATAGGTCTCAAAATTACTCTTAGCTACAACACAAGCTTTACTTCTTTATATAAGTATAGCATACATATAGAAGCTATTGTTATATTGAACCTGTATACAATTTTATTTACCTAGTTTCTACGATCAACCGGCTTTAACGAGAAATTGTGTCCACACCGCTAGCCTTTATTAATCCCGGCAAAAATGAAGGCAAAATACATTTTTGACGCCAATAACACTGCTTATTGTTTCGGCAATGATTTATTTAGTTTGGACGTGTTTTCAATAGTTGGTCGGTTTATAGCTGAATTACGTGTAGTCTGCTCAACGAATCGAAGCTTTTCTGTTTTAAAATGAAGCTGTTATGTACTTTTGACGGTTGCTCAATGAATTTATGTTTTGGTCTGTGTTATATATTTTAGAAATTTGCTACATATTCGATGAATCATGAAAAATTTTGTTATCGTTGAATATTATTATGTTGTTTTTCGCATAAAAGTTGTTCCCCGGTTTTATTTTAATTTTAATAGTTGTTTATTGCGATCAACAATATAAATAACGTTGATCTCCTTTTTGCAAAGTAAATAAATGCAACATATCGACGATTCAATGCGGTCCGCTTAGATTAAGTTATTTCAATCTTAAATTACTTTGAACATTATCTTACTATTAATCATATCAGTTCTAAAACCTAGATTTTTATTCTAAAAAGATATGAATATTGCTTAACAGACTTTGCCTCGCTCTCCAAAAATATATTTCGACAAAATAATCAAACATCGACAAAATGATCAGTTTTGAAATAGAGGAACACCATTTCAACCAATAAAATATTTTACTGCTAAAATGTTTTGTAACATTGAGTGCGCGCATATACCTTTGTACCTAGACTACTGTACAATTGTACATTTTATATAAGATATCAGTAACGCAGCTAAGAGGATGTCCAATAAAACTATTAGGATGTCCTTCATTGAATAATACATTTGAAATGTTGTCAAACCGTGGAATCCCTTTTGATCTTCCGTTCAATAATGTGATCCTACGTCACTGGGAACCTTTGAAATCCTACATTTTACGATTGGGACGGCTTTTAACATTCTTGGGCAAGTTAAATGCTATTATGATTCTAGTTTTTCATGTATTGAGTTCAATTCATGTTTGAGAACTTATCGTTTAATGAATTTTTATAATGTACAAGGATTTTTACAGGTACATACGAATTAGAATTATTATTAAAAAAATATAGAAATGTAGCATACTAGATCCTGATTCAGGTATTGAGTTTACCATACTTACAAAAAAAAACAACCACATTATCTATTATAAAAAATATTTAGTCGTAAGTTCATACATTACTCTTACAAACCAACAAAAATGTCCTTTTCTTGTCTTATGTATAACATTATAACCTGTTAGTATACTTCACTGAACACACAACAAAGGATACCCATAAAATAACAGTGTCAAAGCTGACAAAATATTACTTCATCACAGCTGTCCCGGCGATATGCAATCGATACCCGTCGCAGTGATGTATTGTTTTGATCAACTCTCGCAAGATTTCAGACATCCTGCTGGTTATGTTGTCCTGGTACCTATGTTACTGATTTACATACATATACATGGGTCTTTTAATAGCTTGCTTCCTTGGAATATTATTTCTAAATAAATCTTATTTAACTAGGTTCTATAACGGTTAATCTTTTGGTTTCAAATATCAGACGTTAAGTGATGTACCTAGACTGAATGTTAGTAAATATATACGTAGAAAATTACTTATCGTATCAACATTAAACTATTGTATGATGTAATAACTAAATGCAAAAAAAAAACTAAAATAGCAATATAAAATTTTATACAGGTAATAATAATATTTTTTGAATCATTTATTTTTTTCTGATGTTGAAAGTGTTCTTCTTCAAAAATAATTGATGTTGTAGAAAGATAAAAATTGTAACGAATCTACCTAAATAGCTTGTAGGCACTAGGTAATGTTTCAAAAGCTCGAACGAAACTACATACATCGAGTTTTCAAGAACAATAAATTTGCTCCCAATATTTCAACACGTTTCTACTAAAACATATGTAATGAACATCTTGTGATGTGACAATGTTATTCGTCATATTAGTGATAAAGTGGAGCCTAAATTGGTTGCTCCGACCTCCAATAATGTCACATTCAAATAAAATATTGAGCGATAAGTTTCTATTCTCACAATTTTCCTTATATTAAACTATGTTGAAGAAAATATTTGTCTTTAGGTGTTACCAGCACTCTCATTTTACATACACCATTTATACTTTCTGCAGTATTAATACTCAATAGTAGTAATAGACATTAATTAATTCAGCAATAAGTATATAAAATATAATTAATAAATTCCTGTTTCAGAAATTATCGGGTTATGAGTTCGATTATATATTATCCGTATTGCTACATAGTATAAAACAAAGATTATATTAAAGCGATATATTTGTTTTATACATAGGGATGTAAGCTTAGATCTTTAAAACTACGCAATGTATTTTTATGCGGTTTTTTTGTTAATAGAGTGAGGCGGGTCGCCAGTGAAATAATGAAAGGCGTATTAGAAACTACATTAACAAAATTATATTGAGTATGAAGTTAGTAATAATATTGGTTTAGTTACGTAGCACCTTTGTTCCTTCCCGCTCTATTGACCGCTAATTTCTCGACACTATAAGTAGATCCTTTGGTAACGTAAACGTCAATTATCAGACACCTTTGAACTAATAAACCAAGTATAACATTACCTACTAAAGTAGATTCCTTCCTTAGCTATCGTCGTCATAATTGTATGGCGAAATTACTGGGCTAATGAGTCTTAACATCAGACGACTCAAAGTGGGGAGCGTCGGTGTAGTGCACCCCTGCCCGGAATTGGGCTTTATAGCAAAGTTCCGGGTAGAACTGCATTGGCTATGGGCTGGCGTTACTCTTACCATCAGGAGTGCGTCCAGCTCGTCTCCCCTCTTCATAATATAAAAAAAAATGGCGACTATTTTCGTAATTCTTGTATTATGTACAAATTTCATATATACAGACCTATAAAATTTATAAACTTTACAGCAATGAAATATAATAAATGCGTCGTAGTTTTACTCGCGTACATTTCGTTTCCGTAAAAATTTCGTAATAAAAAGTATCCTATATATTAACTCAGGGTCTGAGTTACCTGCATGTCGTACTTCAGCCAAATCTATTTTACACAAACTTTTGAGTTTATAATATTAGTAAGGATTTTAATAGAAGTTTTGGTCGTAAAACTAAACAGTAGCACAGCACACAACTAACTGAATAAACCAAACACGAGGCAGTATGTAAAACGACCGCATTTCTAAGCTATGGCCCTCAAGATGAGTCTCACTCCACGGTTGAGATTTACACAAGCAGTTATCCTAGCTCGCTACACTATTAAGTGAAATAAGGGTGATATTTGCTAAGGCTCTAACAATTAGCCAAGTTAAACTTTGCGGCAGTTTTGAGTTAGTGTCGCTTGTAAGTGAGTGTGTTTGTGGACTGGGATTTTGTTCTTATTTGACTCTAAAGATGAGTCATGTTTTGTTTTTAAGAGTATTTGTGACTATTTTTTTTTTCATTTGGTTCCAAGCTTTAATCAGATTAAACTTTTTTTATAATGGAAAGCCATTTACCAACAACCTCCACTTATGAACAATCGCTGAGTGAATGCGTGGCCGACCTTATAAATTTTTCAAAGGGTTTTTTGGACTTGTCCATTTTGTGTTCAAGGTTGATATCCCGATACCATCGGTTCTAAAAAAGGCTGTATAATAAATTACTATAAAATTGTTATATTACCTACAAAACCAAATTGGTCGAGATTTTCAGTTATATTTATATAACTCACGAAATTTATACTATAAAAATTGCGCAATGTTCCTGATATTTGAACCAGTTATTCGAGTAATTTCGTGAATTACGCAAAAAAACTTTTTGGTTCCAACAAAGTTATAACATTGAGTCAATTTCGCAACTTATATTAAATAAAAAGGTCCCGTGACCTTATTCAAAAACTAATAGAAACCTGACCCTGAAAATTGATGCTTTGTTATGGAGCGTCCATTTTTCGATTTCGTTTTTATGTTTATTAAAAATCATTACGAAAGAATCTAGTTATGAAAATCCCTTAACGTCGTATTGTTAAAATTTACAAGCAATCAATCTAACAATCAATATAACATTTTAAAATTGATTATGAAGTTTTTAAATATAATAAATAAATAAAATAAATATTTTCAGGACATTTATACACAGCGTCATCTAGTTCCAAGCTAAGCAGAAGCTTGTGTTATGGCAACTTGATTACGGAATCAATTACTATAGATACTTTTCTTTTATAAATTCATACATACAATACATATCAACACCCAGATCCCAGAAATTACAAATGTAAATTACAAATATATCTTTCCGGTGTGGGGACCGAACCCACGACCCTTCGCGCAGAAAGCTGTTGTGCTACCAATGCGCCAAGCGGTTAAATCACGTGCTTTAAAAAATCTAAACTATTGAAGGAAAAATAAGTTATTTAGTGGATACCGGCATCCTTATCAGCATATTAAAAATATTTTTTACTAAAAATATGTCAATTAATGTCAAACTTAAACTGATTATAATCGTACCGTATTCTTCTATCCCGCCATACGGCACTTCGAGGTACTTACTCCATAAATAACTATCATTTCTAGTAGCTTATTTGACCTTATGACTTATACATTCTATAAATTGTACGTAAAAAACATCTCGTCATAACTATCCATATAAAACAACTCATTCCGTTGAGAAATTACTTCATGCTTTAACTACTAACCCCTTTCTTTTTCGGGTCTAAGAATACTCTTAGAATATTTCAAGTCAAACCTCCAACTAAAGCAATACTAGACGCTAGGTCAATATTTGTGAATGAATATGTACGTAGGAGCTACTGTATGGTATAACTAGAAATGCTGCAGTATGTTGCATGTTATGAAACAGAACCACTGTCAAAGAAGCCAGCCATATCCAATTTTCACCTAACTTTCCGAATTAAAGAAGTATTCAAGTAATACATAAATCTCTATTTATTAAGGACTTTTAAGTTAATGTTAAAATGACTATGACACTCAAAAATACGGATAAAAACATAGAAATCATAATTATATATTATATAAAAAAAATTACAATAATGATATTAGTATTCACAAAGTTTATCCAGTATGTGTGGGTGTTACGGATACCCGGTAACAGGATTTTCCCCCTGAGAAAAAAAAGGTCAATATTTGTGAATAAATATGTACAAAGAAGCTACCGTATGTCCGTGTATAACTAGAAATTCTGCAGTATGTTGCATATTATGAAACAGAACACTGTTAAATAAGCCAGCCATGTCCAATTTTAACTCGAAAGTTCTAATAAATAAGCTTTCAAGTCATAGATAAATCTCCTTTTATATATAAAGTAATTGTTGATAACCATTCTATACAGATCAACTCGAAAACATACGGACAAAAACATAGAAATCATCATAACTGTATAATGATAACACGAATAAAATTATGTCTAAACAACTTAAAAAACAACAATTTTTTTTTTGTGTAAGCTGTAATTTATGATATAATTGGAATATGTGGTGAACAGTTAAAGAAACTTAAAAATAAACATTTTACCACGCACCACCACCTTCTGGTATCTGCTCTCTCATGCCACATGCATGGTATTTCCGATGCATTACGACTTTGGGTGCTACAAGAAGACAGCATAGAACCCACTCCAGAACTGTCAACCTTCGAGGATGTTCATAACCGGCGATGACCACTTACCATCAGGTCTCGCCTGCTCGTTTGCCCCCTGTATTACAAAAATATAGCGAAACATCTGTATAATATTATATATTGAATGAGCCTTACAAAATGAATCATAGTTAAACTCGCAATGAATGAATAAAGCTTCGGAATAAACAACTCAATGGAGTTTCCAAATTCACATAAATTACGAATTCTTTTCAATTAGTCACTTGCGATAGCTCGTATTTGGTTTGAACCGGATAAATAACCTCAATTTTATGTTATGTTCTTTTTATAGCTATGTAAAGCTAAATTTATCAAGTATACAATTACATCTCATTACTGAATGAATGTTTTTTGAATGGATGTTTAATTGAAAACAATAATGTTGGTAACTTAATTTTATTACTTACAATATTTATATACAATTTAAATATTTATGATTCTAAATTTTGTTATTAAAATGGTTCTTTATTATAGCAAGCAACTATTTATGTAGTTTATTTTTTAAAGCTTATACTGAAATGGTTCGCCCAAACTTCGCTGGGATCGGACGTTTTCTATAAGCTATTGTTATATTTTATCATGCAAACCTAGATTATATTATATATAATCCTTTACTAAATATGTCTGTCTTAAAATGTCAAAATTTATTTTAAACGCTAGGTATATAAAATAAATAGACTAGAAGCAGTAAAATAGCGTATCCCATCAAAAACAATACTTGTCAAAAAAACCAAGTCTCCCAACTCAATTGTTCTACGGTAAAAAGTTATGAGATCCATGTAATACCAAGTCGGTTATTAATTTATTCAGTCTCTACTTAAGC